>CAUYON010021934.1:0-54411 GCA_963573935.1 Arctocebus calabarensis | reverse complement strand
TAGGAGGATCCTGGCCAATTCCTGGGTATGTCTTTTAGCCGCCTTCATTTGTCTTTCTTCAGAAGTCTCACAGATATTGTAGACTCTTTCAGCAACTTCTAGGAGGTCCTGCAAAGACTTCTCACCCAGTCTTTCTATTCTCTGCAGCTTGTGCTTAATATCTGGAGTTGACTGATTAACAAAGAACATGACAACTGCTGCTCTATTCTCTGCAGCTTCAGGATCTAGAGGTGTGTGCATGTGAGATGCCTCTATGATCCTTTCCAAGAATGCTGCAGGGGGTTCTGCCTTTTCCTGCTATATATTACCTACCTTGGCCAAATTAGTTGGCTTTCTAGCCACTTTACGGAGACCCTTCATTAGAGTCTGGCAGTAGACTTGGAGCCTTATCTAACCTGCTCCTGTATTGAAATCCCACTCAGGGCACGTGAGGGGAAAGGCCGCATCTATGGGAGCCTGATTGGTGGTGGGGTTTTTGTCTGGACCCTCAACAGCCTTCCTGGCCTCAGCTAAGGTATGGTTCCACTCCTCAGTGGTAAAAAGGACCTGTAAAAGCTGCTGGCAATCATCTTAAGTAGGCTAGTGGGTAAAAAGAATTGCGTCTAAGAGATCAATCAAGGTAGCGGGTTTTTCGGAGAACTTAGGGTTCTGCATTTTCCAGTTATAGAAGAGGCAACACTTCAGAGTCTGCTGTCAGGTCGTGTAGGGCCTTACAGTTGGTGTGAGGTGGGCTCCGGAGGCTACCCCCCCTCGGACCTGGGGCTGGGGTGGCCCTGCTGCCTGGCGGACTCTGAGGAACAAGTGCCCCCCGAGGTGAGGGTTGATAGGGAGGGGGAAAGAGCACTTCTGGTTCAGTTCCTCCTTGGAGGACGGGGAGGGGCAGTGGACTCAGGAGACTTCTCCTTTTTCTCCTTCAAGGCCAGGAGCTTAGCCACGTCCTTGCCTAAAGTGGGGAGAAGGAGTTTTAAACACGATGGTGGGTCTTCTACGAGGTCCTGCCAAGCAGTTATATATGGGATCTGGTCTGGGTGGCTGGTACCAGATTGATAGACTATATCTTTGACCTGGAAAATAATGGGAAGGTGAAGAGTGCCCACTGGTGACCATCTGATGTGGTGCACTGGCTATTCATTCCACAAGTTTACTTCTAGACACCTTAAAACCATACTCTCAGGCTTTGTCTTTGAAATCCTGGAAATAAGCCAAAGTTAAGGAAATGGGGGTCATCTGCATCTGTCCCATGTCACCCTCCAAATATAACAAGACACAGACAAAACAGATAGCACACAAGATTCCTCCAGAAAACAGAAGCCTGCCCTTGTGGGTTTCCAGGCAAAACTGAAAATGAGACAATGGTGTAACTCCATTTGGCGGTCATGACCTGCCTTGCCTCTCAACCAGAGGGAATGTCTGGTTGTCACAACCAAGGACTGGGAATTCCATATCCCAATCCCCCATCCACGGGAGTTCCCTTCACTACTCTGTCAGGGATTCCATGTCCTGAATACAAATCCAATGACAAACTAACTCAGAACAGGACAAGACAGACAAATGCCAGCATGCACACACACTTCCCGAGCAGGTACTCGGTGATCATGGGGGGGTTTCCTGGACGAGCCCCCAAATGTTGTGCTCAACTCAAGGGATCCCCCACATAAATCACCCAGAGACCAAGTCTGATGCAAGAGCAAGAGGTTGTTTATGTACAAGCCTGGGCTGAGGTTTCTCGCTCCTGGCACAGTAGGAGTACAGAGAAGCCTCAAGTCTCGAAAAGAAGGGGGCTTTTAAGGGTACAGAAAGGAAAAATAGAGGGGTCTAGGGGACTGAGTAATACTTGTCCTTGGATGGTCTGGGAAGGAACTGCTGTCACTCGGGACAGACGCAAGGACAAGGGGCAGAGGAGAGAGTAGGTTACCTAACGTCTTCAGTATGCATGCTGCTGCAAAATGAAGGCTGAGGAAAAAGATGGAGTTAGTTTTAATAAAATGGAGTCATCTTGGTCTTTATAGTAACAAGTCTGTGCATTTTTGTACTAAAGAGAAAGTCATAATTTTTACAGTGGGTTACTGGTTGTGATTATTTTCTTTTATAATGAAGATTAAATTATTGCATATATTCTCTTCTCCTTTGGCTACCTCGTCTCAGAGATGAAAAAAACAAAAGATTTTGAAGATTTATAGCAAGTGGGCACACATTTTAGCTGACTGAAAAATATTAAAGGAATGCACAACTTACATTAGAAAGATTTAGTCAAGCTATTACACTATTTTATATCTTTTTCAGAGAAGCTTCAGAATATTTTATATCTGAGGGATTACAGTCTTCAAAGCTTCCTGAAATATTAATAAGCCTGAAATTTTTAGTTTATATAAATGTTTTTGAAACTTTTATATTTAGTAAAATGTTCTCTACAAATATGTGTTCTAGATAGTTCAAAATATGTATGTACATAATATCTATAGATAAATCTATATCAATATATGAAATTGATTTTGATGTATGCACATTTATAATATAGCTCTGTAGGGTGGGTTCTAAATATGTGCTATAAGCAGCAAGAATAAACTTTTCTAGATTCATTCTGGCCATTTGTGGGTTTTGTAAACCCATTGTCTTTATCTTTTGTTTGTCTGAATTATGATAAGCATTTAAGGGAAATACTAATGGTTAAGACTATGCAATTAGCCTGAGACATCTACACCTATAGAATTTGGGATTGGTTACAGATGATTTAGCTATAAATATGGGACCTAGATGGCCATAAAGAGCATGATCACTGTCAATATATTATAGTGTAGCTTCTTTTAGAATGTATTGTCCAAATAAAAGAGCAGAGGCTACGGATGAGATTATCTGCACAAAATATGTGGGGTCTTGCAAGATCTTGAAAACTACAGTCACCATATATAGGGGCTTATGCCACTGTCTTGGCTCACAACTCTAGTGGATAGACTAGGTGACAAGGATTATGGTCATAATATTCTATTTGGGGTATAAGAAAATCAGTGCAGCCAAGGTGAAGACAAAATTAAAATTAGGCAAGAAAACTTAATGCATTACCACCCTGATCATTAAATCACAACTTGCCACAAAGAGATGCAACAGATATATCTGCTTGACATATAGGACTTACCAGAAAGGTTGCAGGAAGAAACCACATACCACCATAGAACACAGAGTGGAAAAATAAGGAAGAGGATAGGGGAAATCTGCTTCTTCCTGTCTAGCATGTTTTTTGGTCAAGATTCACCCTGGAGGTGCTGACTCTTCCATACTTTCAGATTGTGTCTCCTGTCTCTGCTACACCAGCCATGGAAAGGGAAGTGTGGCTCAGTATTTGGGGGAATGAAGGCCAAGGAGGCATCAGGGGCCTCTGAGAATTCATATGGTACTCATGTCCTGTATTGGCATTAATCATGACAACTATGAAATTTAAGTGCTTCCATTGTTGCAGATATTTTTAGATATGGGATGTTTTCTTATGCCTAGATTCAACTCAAAATTAGTGATTCCACAGCTTATTAAGGGAATAAGCAGAGCCAGTGCCCACACGTCCCGTAATACTTGTTTAGTTTTTAGTCCTCTAGTGCCCCAGGAGGCATGTGTTTCCACAGTTAGTCCTCTGATCACGGTTTCATAACTTTTTAGATTCAGGATATTTTTATGCAGAGTTTCATTTGAGCACAAATGCATTTTTTACTACACTGTTCCCCCAACATATTTATCAAAACACTGAAAGTTTTCATTAGCAATGGAAACATAAACATGTACACCATATCCCAAATATTGTCCATCACCTTTGCTTTCATGTAAAGCTGATACTGTCAAGATCAAAAAATAGTGACTGGCTATTGGAGTGAGTATTTCCTCCCTGGTCTGACATTTACCTTACAAAGGAAATCATTACAGATTTATGACAATCTAAGGAATTATCAGTATTAAGAGGTATTTGTTCTAGTATGTCACTCTATTTTATTGTAAACTATGGTCATCATGGGAAGACTTCTAAGTTCCTCCCTTATATCCATTATCTTCTTCCATAATAATTTAACTTTTAGTTATATATATGGAAAACCATTAAATAATACATTTCTCAGCTTTTCTTGTTGCAAGATGTGCTTATGTATAATCCTGGTCAGTTAAATGTTAGCAGAAGTGATGTTCATGACTGACATTTTGTGCTTTTTAAGAGAAGTAGTATGTCTTTATGAACCTCATCTGACCTCTGCCTTGCAGTTGGAGTGAGGTTGGAATTGCCAGAGCTACAGCAGACATCTTAGGCCATAAAGATGGAAGCTGTATGTTGAGAATAGCAGAGTAGCAACATCAAAAAACCCTGAATTCCCAACATCGTGGAGTTACTATATAACCTTGAATAGCTTAATTTGGTCTCTTACAGAACAAGTAAATAAGGATCTTGATTAATTTACAACAGTTTTTCTCTTTTCATTGCTGTTAATTATTTGCCTTTGAAAAAGTGTTCATGGGTGTTTTTATGAGATGAATTTGCTAGGATAAAGTCCACCAGCCACACTCCATAGCTGTGGTTATAAATGTCAGCTTTATTCTCCTGCCACAGGACCCATTTATTGCGTAGTCAAACTGGAATTAGATTTAGTTTGGGGATTTAGTCCAGTGGCCCTCAGTAGAGGAAATTTGGCTGTGATGGCCATCATCCTGGGAGCTTGCACATTCAAAAACAGAGGTAAGAGGTGGTCATTTCCTTTCTCATGTACATTATTGAAATAATAGGAATAGTATTATAATATTATTATTACTTCTCCACTGATACCCACTTCGGTCCCTCAGATTTACAGATCCCTCCCTTTAACACCTGTATCTCTTCTCAAACTAGCTAATGTTTAGGGGTCTCTGGCAGAAACTTGAATTATGAAAAGAAAATATGTTGTTTTCAGGGTTCAAGAAGGGATTTTTTGATTTCATCAAGTATTTCTTTCTGGCATCAAGAGAAGATTAATCCATTTTTGAATGAAAATTCATATGCATGGATTTAAGATGAATCTGTCAGATGCATTGATTTTTTACTTTCATTGGATTTTGACAGAGATGAAGTTTGAAGGTCTTTTTTTTTCAAACCAGACAGTTTGTTCATCATTGGTAATTAAATACATCAGTATTGTTATTTATGCCAAACAAAGAACCCTCTTTGGGATTAATAATTACATTTCATAAGAGATGATGTTACGCATTAGAATTTCAATTGTTTCTTAGTGAACTTCTCACAGACAACCGTGAAAGGACCATTGACTGTTAGCAAAGGCAGAATAGAATGTTTACAAGCATAAGAGCAAATATTTAGAAGGAAAAGTAGATTTTTGTTCTTGCAAATATTTCCAGTCTTTAATTTTCTTCTGAGCTTTGTGCTCAGAATTCAATGTGTGTCAACAGTCCCCTCTCCCTTTCTTAGTAACCTGTCAGTAGGAGGGTTTGCATTTTCAAGGCTTAAGGCAGTATTCCATTTGCTAAGACTGAATAAGAAATTTAAAATCTAAAGTCTAAAGACAATAAAAGAATGTATCAAACCATAGGTATTTTTAGAAATGAATATGAAACCTATATCTCTGGGTTCATACTATACAGCCTGCTGGATATCCACAATGTGAAGATGCCGAAATCAATCACACAGCAGGTGCCAGGATGGCAAAGAATATTTCAGCGTTTGACTTAAAACACTCAGGCCCCAAATCAGTGAGTCAGAAATGATAAATTCAGGGGAGGTATTCACAGAACAAATGTTTGTACATGTTCATATCATCAGGTCTTTTTATGCCCTTCAGATTAATACCTCTGTCCCTGAATTCCTCAAACGTTCAAATGTGTCATACACACCCAAGCGGGTAAACTTGTCTTTCATTCTGTTGGTACTTCTGGGTTTTAGGAGAAGCCATATTAATTGTTATTTGAAACTTCTGTTTCCATTCTATCCTAAGAGTACCAAACTTATCAAAAGAGCGGTCAATATGCAATGCTTTTATTTCTTGATTCTCCTTGCATTTATTAGCAACCTAAAATTTGGATTTTGTTTTTCTTTCTCTGGAGTAACTACTTTCTAAAGATCTCCACTACATTAAGCATTTATCACTTTGTGGGAACATCAAGATCTTCTCTTCTAACTATCCTTCTTGAAATACACAGTACCTTCTTATTTGATATAGTCACCATACTGTGTATCAGAACACCAAAATTTATTATTTCTGTCTCACTGCAATCTTGTGCCCAGTGACCAGCCTCTCCTGGTCGCCCTGCCCAGAAACCTCCCCAGCTTCTGGTAACCACTACTCCAGTCTCTCCTTGTAAGAAATCAACGCTTTAGTTGGTACATAAAATAACATCGTGGAGTGTTTGTCTTTCTGTGCCTGGCTTGTTTCACTTAACATAATGTCCTCTAGGTCCATTCATGTTGCCACAAATGGTAGGCTTTTCTTCAGTTTTGTGTCTAAGTAGTATCCCATTGAGTATCTATATTGATGCTATAGCTTCACTGTCGTGAATAGTGCTACAGTCAACACGGGAGTGCAGGTGTCCCTTTGATACACCGATTTCTTTTCCTTTGGACAAATAGTCAGAAGTCAGATTGCAGGATGGTATGTAGTTCTATTTTTAGTTTTTTGCAAAATTTCCATACTGTTTTCCTTAGTGCCTGTAAGTTATCCTAATTTATATTCCTACCAATAATGTTCCCTTTTCTCATCATCTTTGCCAGCATTTCTTAGTTTTTGTCTTTTTGGTAATAGCCATTTTAACTGGGGTGAGGCAATTTTGAATGTTCTTACACTTACAAAAATGGTAAGTGTTGAAAGTGATGGATGTGGTTACCCAGATAGATCAATATACTATGTATACGTGCATAGAAACATAGCCTATAAATATATACATCTATTAAGTGTCAGTTATAAGTCAAAATTGAGTTAAAAACATCTCCCCTGACTTCCTAAACATTAACTCTAATTATCTTCTTATCCTTGGTCTTGATATGTCTTTAGATGTACTTTTTTGTCATTATAGTAATCTTTAATCTTTTCTTTGACATCTCAGTCTAGCATTGTTTGTTCACATGAAATAGGTACACATTCAAACTAACTTAAGAAAGAAAACCTCAATTCTTGTAAGGATATAGGGTTGTTTTATGGAACTGGAGAGAAAATTGTATAGCCAAGTCTTGTTCTTTCATACAGCACTCTAACACATGCTGGAGATAAAACTATCAATTTGGCAGGTACAGTCTGTATATACACTACTCTCCATACTTTCTAAAAGAGCAGGAACTCTAGCAAATCATTCAGCGACACTGATTGGGAGCTACAGTGGTAAACGAGCGTTTTCCTGAGACTTGGACATTTTGTCGTCTTAAATAGCCTCTCAGCAAAAGCTGGCCCTTGGCCTTACATAGCCTTTCAGCTCCAACAGCCACTAATTTACAATAGTGTCTTACATAAACTCCTTGGAGAGAGTGCTGAATTGGCCCAACTGGAGTCAGATATCTACTGTGACCCCATCGGCAATGGCCAGGGGGATGGAGGCAGGCAGTAACTACGGAAGTTAGCCCCCGTGGTTTATCAGGGACTTTGAAAAACAATTTTTAGGGTAGGAATTTACATCACAAAGTATACACATGTATGAATTCCATCATAGTACTTTCCTGAATCTACTTCTGTTTTACTTACTGTTTCTTCTTTCCTTCTCACCTTCTAACTCTGGGATCTGTTAAACAAGAAATACCTTTAATACTTTCTTTATATTCTTCCTCTTGAAATTTTATGGCTTTAATTATCACTGATATGTAGGTAAATCTGAAGTCTTTATTTCCAGATCCTATCCACTTCCTAATACCTGTCTAATAAATCCATTTGGATTATGGCTGTCTCCCAGGTGAGTCTTACTGAATATATCCAGAATGATCAATGCCCAAATTCCTCCCATCTAATTCTTTTGACATTGTCTTCCCACTTCTAACCATGTAGGCTATAAACATTGAACAGACCTGTATGTCTGCCATCACGATTTCTTTTCCAAATCCCTTTAGTCATCATACCCTATTTATTTATTTATTTATTTAGTTATTATTTTTTTTAGAGACAGAGTCTCACTCTATCACCATCGGTAGAGTGCTGTGGCATTACGGCTCACAGCGACCTCCAGCTCTTGGGCTCAGGCGATTCTCTTGTCTTAGACTCCTGAGTAGCTGGGACTACAGGTGCCTGTGACAACGCCCGGCTATTTTTTTGTTACAGATTGGCTGGGGCCGGGTTTGAACCCACCACCCTCGGTATATAGGGCCAGCACCCTTCTCACCGAGCCACAGGCGCCACCCCCTATTTATTTAGCTTGATCATTTTTCGTTTGATCAGCTCCTCCTGATCTCTGGGTTCTGGGTGATTGTGTTCCCAGGAAGAATCAGAGAATGGATTTTGAAAGATTAATTGCTGTATATTACCAGCTCCTGTCTATACTTTAGGGAATAGCTCAAGTACTATTTCTGTGAAGAAGCTTTTTATGAATCTTTAATGAAGAAGAGTAATGCTTATAACTAACAGTTACCTTGCACTGAATAGACGAGGTCAGACAATTAAGTGTGTGAACTCATCCTAGAAAAGATACGTATCTATGTATCTCATTGCTAGATGTCACTAAGGTCACCTTCAAAAGACTCCCTTTGGGAAGCTAGCACCTAGTCCACCCTTCAAAGCACTTTTTCTAGAATGAGTTCATGAACTTATTGTCTGACCTTGTCTGCCACAAATGGGTTGTGTGGTCTGGTTTAATGCTTTTCGAAATTCTGCAAGGTCTGATTCAATTTTCTATAGATGGAAATTGATAGTTCACACAGATTAAGTGATTCAGAAAAGATTAAAGGACTAGGGTGTGTTGGAATAATGACCTTGGAATAATGATCTCTACTTCTGAAAGGCCACAGGATTTTATTTCCTTTTTAAGTATAACTTCTTTATGTCACAAGGGTATGTGTCTCATTTTCCTACCAGAGTGTGAACTTCCTGAGGCCAAGCCTGATTCCTCCTCTAGCCCTCATTCTATACAGCAAAATATCTTGTCTATAAGGGAGCTTTACTGAACAAATGGATTGCCAGCTAAAAATAAAACAATCCAGAATTCATAGACTAGTACAATGAAGGGTCAGTTGGATTGGGTATCTATGCAACTGGGAGACTTTTTCATTATATGTTAAATTAGAATGATGATCTTCATCATCACTGCTGGTTCTACAGGAAAGCACTTGTATACTTATTGTAGATTACATTTATCCTGAAGTCCTTTGATATTTTAAAGAAATTGAAATCTGTGAAGCTAAAGTATATGTTCTTTTCAAATGCCTGTATTTACTTTTAAAACTTTTATTCTGCTTCTTATTATGTGTTATGTATGTCATTAAATGAAGGTTAGTTTTTTTAACATCCTCTATTTGTGATGTGCGAGAATGGTTACAATATTTATTTCTCATTAAATATTTATAAACATGAATTGTAGGAGACCAGTTGAGGATCCGGCATCCATACAGAAAGCTAAAAATGATTAGCTTTCTATATTTCCAGTAGGGTATTACAGGTTACAATCCACACTGAAAATTTCTTGACAAAACTAAAATTATTTATAAAATGTATTCAGGACATGGAAATTGAAGTAAACATTGTTTTCATCCTGAGACTATATTTTGCTTTAGAGGTAAAAGGATGTAACTACATTTTCCTTAGAGCCCATGGGAAAACTTAGATAAAACATCTAACTTCAGAATATATAGAGATATTTTGGGTATTTTTATTCACTATGAGTTATAATCGAGGCATAGAAAAAACATTGTTGTCACTTCTTTGACAAGCAAATTCCCAAAGAACTTGGAGAAGGCCTTTTGTGGTGATGTGGGCAAACCAACAGGCATTGTGACTTGGGAAGAACTCATGACAGATGTCAGGCACCAGCTGTGAGCCTGGTTTCTGGTTAGAACACAAGTAGAGAATAAGGAGTAGACAGGAGGGGCTCCAGGAATTTTTTTAAATTTCAGAATATTACAGGAGTACAAATCTTTGGTTACATGAATTGCCTTTGTACAGTTTGAGTCAAGGTTGTAAGTGTGCCTGTCACTGGGTAGTGCTCGCTGTACCTGTTAGGTGTGAATTTAGCCATCTTTCACCCCTCCCAGCTTGATTTCTGTTGAGTTTCACTATCAGATGGGCACATGAGCGTTGATTGAGTAGTTCTCATTTATGAGTACATGCGCTGTTTGTTTTTCCATTCTTCTAATACTTCACTTAGATGATGGTCTCCAGTTCCATCCAGGTTGTTAGAAAAAGTATTAGTTCAACATGTTTTTATTTTATTTTATTTATTTATTTATTTATTTTAGAGACAGAGTCTCACTTTATGGCCCTTGGTAGAGTGCGTGACATCACACGGTTCACAGCAACCTCCAACTCCTGGGTTTGGGCAATTCTCTTCCCTCAGGCTCCTGAGTAGCTGGGACTATAGGCGCCTACCACAACGCCCGGCTAATTTTTTGTTGCAGTTTGGCCAGGACCAGGTTTGAACCCACCACCTTCAGTATATGGGGCTGGCGCCCTACCAACTGTGCCATAGGCACCGCCCTCAACATGTTTTTAAATGGCTGATATACACATTCCACGTTTTATTAATCCACCCATATTGATGGACACTTGAGTTAATTTCACATCTTTGTGGTTGTGAATTGTGCTGCAATAAACAGTCAAATGCATATGTCTTTTTGATTAAATCAGGTTTTTTCCATTGGGAAAATACCCAATGGTGGTATTACTGGATCAAATGGTAGGTCTACTTTTAGTTTTTCATGGTATCTCTGTATTACTTTCCATAGAGGTTGGATTAGTTTGCAGTCCCAACAGCAGTGTATGAATGTTACTTTCTCTACACGTCTCCACATCCACACTAGCATCTGTTGAAAGCCATTCTCATGTAGTTAATCGATGTCTCATTATGGGTTTGACTTGCATTTCTCTGATGATTAAAGCTGTTAATAATTTTTTCATATGTTTATTGGCCATCAGTTTATCTACTTTTAAAAAGCTTCTGTTTGTGTCTTTTCCCTTTTTTATGGGGTTGTTTGATTTTTTTTTCTTGCTGATTTGCTTGAGTTCTCTGTAGGTTCTGGTTATCACCCCTTTATCAGATGTACACCAAGCAAATATTTTCTCCCATTCTATAGGTTGTCTATTTGCTCTCTTGATTGTTTCCTTGGCTGTGCAGAAACTTTTCAATTTAATCAGCCCCATTTGTTAACTTTTGTTGCCACTGTTATTGCCTGTGAGATCTTTTTAATAAATTTTCTGAGTTGATATCTGTAAGAGTTTTTCTAACATTTTCTTCTAGAATTCTTACAGTTTCATGCCTGAGATTAATCTAGAAAATCCTAAAAATTCTGCTGATGGACTCCTGGAATTGATAAATAAATTCCACCAAATCTCAGATTACAAAATCAATGTACACAAATCAATAACATTCTTATACACCATTAGCAGTCAAGCTGAGAAAAATCAAAGACATATACCTTTCAGAACAGCAACAACAAATATAAAATACTTGGGAATATATTTAACCAAGGAGGTGAAACACCTTTACAAGGAGAACTATGAATCACTAAGGAAGGAAATCTCAGGGGTTGTAAACAAATGGCAAAACATATCATGCTCATGAACTCAGAATCAGAATCAACATTGTTAAAATGTCTCTACTACCTAAAATGATCCACAGATTCATTGCAATCCCTGTTAAAATACCAATATCAATTTTTAAATTAAAAATCAGACATCAGGCTATAGTAAGGAAAATGGCATGGCACTGGCACAAGCACAAAGACCAAGGGAACAGAAGAGAGAGCCCAGGTGTAAAACCATCCTCATATTACCATCTGATCTTTGACAAAGTAGTCAATGGCGTACAGTGGGGGAAAGAATCCCTATTCAATAAAGGGCGCCACATGCAGAAGAATGAAACAGACAGCAGACCTCTCACCACTCACTGAAAATAAGATTTTTAATTTGTATTTGAAACCCTGGAGTTGTGTGTGCGCCTGTGTGTGTGTGTTGCACGCATGTTTGGAGAGTATGACGTGGTTGGTAGTGGGGAATTCTGCTTAAATTGCATTGAACTCATTTTATTTACAAGAAGAATGTGTTACTATACTTATACTATAGAATCCTTACTATTCTTATACTAAGAATCCTTATACTATAAATCATTGTGAGGAATCTTAGAAAAAGGAGCTTAATGCAAAGAATTTGAGTGAGACAGCTTATTTCAGATTTGGCTCTATTTACTTTTAAAGATCACACCTTGAGTATGATACTTAACCTCTCTGAGCCTCCTTTTCCTTCTTGTAAAACAGAGAAAACACATTTTATACATTTCACACTGTATGTATAAGGCAAACACCAGATGTTCACTCAGCAAATTGTATACACCACAATAAAGAGCAAGTTAAATAAGTTATAGAAAGAAATATAAGGCAGCTACATTAACATTAGATTACGGGGCAGATTTCTGCAGGCTTTACAGTTAGACCTGAGATGAGTTCTTGGCCTTCTGTGCGAATGTGACCTGCAGCAGTCTTCCTCTCTGTACCTCCACCCCTGCCCCACCGAGTCTGCTCGTCTAATTCCTGCCATAGCCTCCCGCTGGTGCCTGTGCCTGCTCTCACGCCCTTCTCCCAACAGCTGCCTCAGTGATCTTTTAAGAATGTAAATGAAATAGCGTCATGCTCTAATTTAAACTCTGTAATGCCTTCCATTATGCCTAGAGTGAAATGCTCTAAATACCTGCAAGATCTGGTCCCCAGCTCCCTCCCTGGCTCATCGTCAGTCTCTCTTTTGTGTCTCTGGCTCTTTTTTTCTGTGTCTTTTGCTCTCTTTGTCTATTTCTCATCTCAACTCCAATCTCTCTCCCTCTAAACATTCTGTGACAGCCTTATGTAAAGCAGTGCCTTCTCCTGCTACTCTCTTCACACCTTCCTGGTTCTGCACACGTCTTCATGGTGCTGACCACACTTAGAAATCATCTTGTTCATGCGTTGTGTTCTTGTTTACGGCATATGTACTTTCTCCCAGCAGAGTGTAAGATCCATGAGGCAAATGGCTGGATTGGTATATCTGTCTTCCCAGCAGGAAGTGGTCACTCAGAAGAAAAATCTAATTTCTATTCACTTTCTCATTTTTTTCTAGATCTCATAGAACAACCAATTCAGTGAATTCTGAGTATATTCAGTTATTAAAAATGTGTTTTATTTTCTGAGAGTTCTCTTTCTAATAGCGTAACTCCAAAAAGTTTAATCTCACAGAAGTACTATTCATTGACTCTACTCATTTTTCACTATTCCTTTTGTTTGCTTATACAAGTATACAAGTTTATGGGGACATATTAGCAATTTTGTTACATGTGCAGTGGCCAGTTCAGGACTTGTAAGTTTCTCAACATTGGAGGAACTTACATGGTACCCATTTCCTCATTTCTCATCTCCCGCATGATACCCCGGCCCTGCCAAGTCTCCACTGTCTACCATTCCACTCTCTATGTCCAAGTGTTGCTATTTTTTGATGTTGGTTTTTAAAAATAATTTTTTATTTCAACATATTAGGGGCTACACGTGTTCTTGTTATGTAGGTGAATTGTATAACGTGGAAGTTGGGACCTTCAGTGTGCACCTCAGTGTATGTGGTACCTCACAGGTAATATGTAGTAACATGTCCACCTTAAACTCTGTGCTGAGTAAATCATTGTAACCACTCTACTCATTCCTTGCACACACCCTCAACTTATTTTACCCACTTCTCTTTATTCTGTTTCCCTCGGAATCATGTTCATTTGTAAGACTTAAATGCCCTATGTGTACTGGTAACTCAAATACTTATATATCTTTTCTGAGCCTTTTTCGGGAAATTCAACCTTGTCTATCTACCTATGGTCCACCTCCACTTGGATGGCCACAGTCATCTCAAACATGATATGTCTAATACTGATCTTACTCTCTACCCTTACCCCACATCTGCTTCTCTAACAATCTTCCCTATCTCAGTACATAGCAGTTCTATCTTTCTGATTCCTCAATTAAATCATGACACTGTTCTTTCTCTCATGTCTGATTTCTAATTCAATGACTATTTCTAGTTGGTGCTAACATCAAAATATATCCATTATCCAAACTCTTTTCCTTTCTTATGTAAGTATTGTTATAGTCCTGATCCAAGCCACCCTTACCTTTCACCTAACTATAGGTATGTTATATATCCCTCCCACTTGCTATATCCCACTTCCCCACACTCCAATTCTCAATATAGCAAGTGGTGATCTTACTAAAATTCAAGTTCAATCATGCTCCTCTTCTCAAAATGCTGCGATAGCTTTCTATCTCATGCAGAGTTAATATGGCTACTTATTTCCTCCAATGCTCACCTTGTTCCAGCCACGGTTGGATGGATTCCCACGTGCACGGAGGGAATGAAAGTTTGGCTTAAGTTGAACCAACATCAACTTATGTGAGGGTATAAATCAGTCTTCAACGTAATTGAAGCTACACTGGATTTTACCAATGAAGACGGCATGTACCAACAAGACTTACAGTCTTCACCCCAGAAGCATTTTTTTCATAGGCCACAAAGGACTTTGACAGTGGAAATTATGTTTCTCAATCTGAGCGTGTGACATGATCAATGTAAGAGGCTTGCACATAGATTTTTTTCTGTTGTTGTTGTTGACTTTCTTTGGTGAAACATTAACCTTTTTCTAGAAAATAATTAGCCACAGAAAGTCGATTATTTGAAACTTGGAACTTATAGCTATAATTAGTCTGTTTTTGTTTTGTTTTGTTTAGGCCATCATTTTCAATCACAAATGAATTCATCTTGAAATTCAATCAAACAACAAATTCCACGGAGAACAAGGAATTGTTAGAAGTAGCTAGAAAAAACATTCTAAAATGTAAGGTAATGTCACACCATTTGATTACTTTTAATTAGAAACTTCTTTTTCTAGTTGGTGGATGGTTACATGTTCTAAAATATTGAAAGGAAAATTTCAATATTCAACACACATTTTCCTTAGTTATAAGTAGGCATCGTTAAGATATTAATGCAAACTAAAGTAAAAACCTGTAGCCAAATAATGCAACGTCAGAGGGCTTATTGAGCGAAGGTTCCTCATATATTTGGGGAGAATATAGCTGTTGATACCCATTCAAGAACCCATAGCAAAGTGTCAAAGTTTGGCAAATAAATTTCTGAAAATCTTTTTCTGAAACAATTTTAATTGAGATATGATATGCTCCCAAAAGGAGATATTTTGAGATTAGTTAGAGTGTGTTTGAAAAGAGACATAAATGAGAAAAGAAAAATGAAAAGGTACTGAGTAAAGCTTGCTTCTTAAAATCAGTGAGACTGATTTTCTTTCCAAAAGGAAAGAAAACCTTCCTGAACTTCTACTATACTTGCATGATGTACTCTGTTCTTTGTCTGTAAAACTATTCTTTACCTAACTTGTGAAAAAAGGTATATGACATTGATGCACACATTTTCAAAGCTATGAAAACAGAACAGGAAGTGAAGTAAGTCTTTGCTTTGCCTTTTCTACCTCACATTCAGGTTAATTTTGACAGAGAAAGAATACAAATATTTTTCTTTGATATTGAATAATTCATGAAATGCAAGCTGAAAAAAACCAGGGCATAAATTAAGCCACCCTTTTTGTTTGTTTTGCTGTCATGATGGTTGTTATTTTTCAGTTCATGGTTGCCCATATATTTGAAAACTTTGAAAAAATACACTTAAAACATTTGGTTAGAAAAAGAGTAACTTTTGATAATTATGCATCCAACCAGGGCAGGAGGCCCATTGATCGGGGAGCCATGTGCCCCTGTGGCAGCCCCTGGAGGGGGCACAGGGAGGGAAGGGGGACATCCTGACCACCTGCCTCATGTTCATTCACTTTAGTCCAGCAATACTGAAGTCATCAGGGTTTTCCAGCAGGTTGACACCTAGCTTATTTCTGCTTAATCCTATTTATTTCATACTTTTGCAAAATAAAATAAATGCATTCTCTTTAGAAAATAAAATAATTGAGATAAAAGTAATCAGTAGAAAGTAAAGCATAAGAATTATTTTGAGCAAATAACTACTGATATTACTCAGACCATTAACACTTTCTATATTTTAACACTAATGCAGTTTGTATGTCAAAAAAATACAATAAAAAGCAAAAATATAAAGTTGTGGGTCAAGAGCACTAGTCTAATAAAATGACTCTTGGGAAATAATTAAGGGTTAATAACAAATCAAGGAATACGTGAAAAGCTGTATGGTTTGATTTGCCTTTTTTTATGCCTCCCCATACCAGAGAAAACTGGGTCTCAAAACCTTAGGCTCCGGGCAGCACGTCTACCTTCCTGCTGCGTGGACGGAGGTGGTGTATCTGGCTCAGTGCAAAGGAGAAATCCAAGATGGTATGTGCTCGCCGGTCTCAGTAAGGATCTTGAGTGTTTTCCGTATTTTCTTTTAATATTTAGACATAATGCAGGAGAGAAGCTGGCCATTCTCTCTTGAAATACCTTGTAACATTTCATTATGAAAGTTCCTTTGGCAATTGTGAATTTATGAATTTAACTGCTCAACTTTTTAATTACAAAATTGTTTTAAAAATCTTTTGCTCAGCATATTCTTTATTGCTTTTTTCCCTAAAATTAGTAACTAATTAAAAAGTAATATAAAATGTCATTCAATGATTTCCAATTACAATAGGCACCCTACTTTGGAGAAACTTGTTTTTGCCTTTTATAATTCTTACCCACAGAACATCACTCAGGTGGCCCTTTCGGTTTTCACTGATTTTAAGAAGCCAGTTTTACTCAGTACCTTTTCATTTCTCATTTCTCATTTGTATCTCTTTTCAAACACTCTCTAACTACTCTCAGAAAGAAATGAAATAGCATTGTTTTTAAGGGGGGTAGAATTTCCTCTATCCTGATCATAAATGTTTCGTGTATGCCTCTAAAAATGACTTTTAGAATGTTAATCACATGAGGTCAGAGAGCATCTCCCCAGTAAACTTGTCTTCCTGGTCCTTCGTCATGGTATCACCGATAGCCTGGCCTGTGAAGTATTTCGAGGATATTGAGGTAAACTCTTGGTTTACCACCAGCCGGCAGCTGCGTACTCTTCTTTGCCAAGTCCATTTCAGTTTTGCTCAGCCATCCTCTCTCAGGAGATCCTGAAGTGTTGCCCAGCCCCAGGGACTGGGTCACAGGTGGTCCAGATCTTTGCCACGAGTCCCTGTAAGTGCTAGTGATTGGCCTCAGCGTCATCACATGGCCTCGTCCTGACGAAAGGAATGTAAAGGCAGCTCTGCTTGGAACACTTGTGTTTACCCTCCTTTGACAGAGACATGCCTAGCCAGAAAGCATCCCTTCTCTCCCTGTGTCCCTCTTTGTTCCTCTGCAGTGTGCAGGTGAGATTGTGGGAACAGAGCATGTGCAGTCACCACGGGCCTCATGCAGCCCGGGGACTGGCAGATGAAAGCAGCATGCTTGCAGAGGGCAGCTGTCTCAGCCATCCCTGGGACCTTTGCAATTCAGATCTTGTGAAATAATAAACCTCCTTATTTTAAAGACACTTTTTGTTGAGTTTTCTGTTGCACACAGCCAAGGGAATTCTAACTCATTCAGAGACTGTACGCCAAATAATACCCTACACGTGATTTCTTCTGACTGTCTACACAACTGAAATAATCTAATAGGTGTCCTATTTGTACCCTCCACCCAAAAGAACTCATTCTAAAGTTTAAATAATTCTCAGTGACTTCCCCTTATACTTGAAATGCGTCCCAACTTCATATTAGAGCCACAAGGTCCTGTGTGATTTGCCACCTGGTTCCCCCCTACTTATTCATTATCCTCCAGCTGTGCTGGCCTCTTTGCTGTCCCCAATGCCTGCCTTTTCTGTTCTTCCTGAGATATTTACACAGCAGTTCCTCAAAACTTTTATAATGATGTGGGGAGCCATTTGCTCTGGGCCCTTAGCGTTACAATCTCCCTTCAGCCCCACGGGTGACCCTGTTTCCTCTGCCTTGATATTCTAGTCTTCTGATATTTATACCAGGTGACTCTAGCACTGCCTTCTACCATCTGGCTCTGTCCTATTCTCCGCCTTTATGTATGTGGCCTGGTGACCTATTTAGCACTGCCTGGCATAGCCCGTCCTCCCTGAGCATTTCTTCATGCTCCATGCAGTCTTTCCAGTTTAGTGGCTTCTGCCTGGCGCCTTCATCCCATGAAGCTTGGCTTCCTGAACCCCTTCCTCCATGTCAGCTCAGGGCTCCAAAGCTATCATAATACTGGGAGAAAGATCTTGGAAGCTATGGCGTCTTTTCTGATGTAGCTTAGAGGTCACGTCGTATCATTTCTGCCACATTCTGTGGGTTGAAGCTGTCATAAAGCCTACTCAAGTTTAAGGGGAACAGAGCTCAGAAGTCACCCCTTGATTTCTGAAAGGCATCAAAGAATTTGATACAATGTTTTAAAACCCTAATCTGATCTTGATGACTGATTAAGCAGTTAATTACGAAAATTAGTTAGAGCATCTAAAAAAGCAGGATGAGTTTTAAATGATACAGTTTATATTTTTTAATATTTCAGAAGCCTTAAATATGCTTTATGCTTCCCTGGACCACGCTTGCTTTGATTATGATCATCTGCCTGCCTTATTTTTTGTTGCGGAATCCATTTTACACAGACTGTGCTGTGATGCGTCCCTAAAGACATACTTATATTCTGTGGAAATAAAGCTGGCAAAGGTATGTTTTAATCAATTTTAAACATTTTTACATATTACACATACTACCTGTAACCACCTGACATTTGCTTTAGGATTGAAGTAGGACATTTAGATTTATTATGGAAATTCTCTTCTTTAGTAGTTTATTTTAAACTTCTCTAAATGCGAATAGTACATTATTGCTTGATATCAAAATGAAGATAGTTTGAGAAAATATAATTTCATAAACTAATGTAAGAAAATAATATTTAACTAAAAAATCAACATCCATGTGTACTAAATATATATATTAGTGGAAAAAATGAAGGAGAAAAACAAACTGGGAGAACTTAGAGCACTTCTGTTTTTTATCTACTTTTCTTCTCACTGCTTTCAGTGGTCTTTTCTATTGGTTGCTTTTTATATTTCTGATATCAAGAAAAAATGCTCTAAAATACAGTTTTATCCACTGCAATGTTGCTTATACACATTGTGCCATTTTAATGTTAAGATCCTTTATCTTCTTATCTGCAAGGTTAAATAATTTCTGCCGGTTGTTATAACAGCTACACCTTCTTAAACCACATTTAACTATTTGCCCTACACAATGATAAGTGCCTTAAATATATGATAGATATCAACTTACTTAATTCTCATCACAATCCTAATAAGTACATGCCATTATTGATACCGTTTCACAGATGAGGAAACTGGCACAGAGAGTGTAAGTGACTTCCACACGACCACAGCAAAGCGAGTCTCAAAACCCAGACAGCACACTCCCAGCCAACATGCCACACACGTACCCTGATTCTCAGATTTACTGTTTTTAACGCTTACTCTTTGCTGTTCTAGCTAATGTAAATTAGCTGGCGGAAATAAGGTTGCCCTATATCTATATTTGATTCCAGGCAAGAAACCATTCCAGTTGTCCTCCTTGCCTTATGTAGAGGTTTTCATTATGTATCTGAAAGGCCTTCTGCTCTTTTCTTTTAGACAGAATGATTTATTGAAGGGTATCATATAGAGGCATCACCCACCTCCATAGACATAGTTTTCTTTTTCTTTTGATGAAGTTGCTCAGGGTTGGAGAGTGCCCGAAATATATGATTCTCTAACGTTATTTCCTTTCAGATTTTGTGTGCATTCTTTTCTTCTATCAGTATAGAATCTGATTAACTATTGATACCTAATTACCAAAGTATAGAAAATAACATATAAACAACATGGTTTAATGCATGTCAGAGAGAAATGTAACCAGTGCTCTTCAGGCTTCTGTGGAAGAGCATGAATCATAAAAATACAACACCTAATAAATATTATCCAGCATTGCTATTTCACACTCAGTTAAAGGAGTCAGAAAAATGAAGAGAAGAGATGGAAATAGAAGGCAAAAAAAGGACAAAGGGAAGAGAGATGAGAGAGAAAGATGAATTGACAAGCAGAAATTCAGCAGAGGGGGCAGAGCCCTAGTTGTCAAGCTACAGAGAGAATACACAGGAAGGACCCACAGAAAGTGTCCACCAAGTCCCGGAAGTCAGTAGCAACTTGGAAAGGTGGAGTTGTGAACAAAAATCTGGCCTTCAGAATATTACAGATGAAAGTGCTGGACAACTCTTATAGACATTTTATTTTTATTTATTTTATACGTCTATTAAGGGGACATGTTTATAATTTATGAAAACAATTACAAATATTGATGATGCATTTTCCAAGGTTATTTTTAATGGTACAGGTTTGTGATTAAGAAATGTATTTGGGTCCATGTTTTTGTATGAGTATGTGGATTCCTGTTGTTACTGAGTTCAACTTTTATTCCATGATGGCTGGAGAAGATGCAAGGAATAATTTTTATTCTTTTAAATTTGCTGAGGTTAGACTTGTAACCTAAGATGTAATTAAGTTTGGAATAAGTTCCATGGGCTGATGAGAAGAATGTGTATTCTGTTTTATTAGGATTAAATGTTCTGTAGATGTCTGTTAAATCCAAATGTTGAATGGTTAAGTTTAAATCTAAAATTTCTTTGCTTAGCTTCTTATTGGAGGATCTATCCAGCACTGCTAAAGGGGTGTTAAAATCTCTGACTACTATGGAGCTGGAGGAAATCAAGTTGCTCATGTCTGTTGGAGTTCTTCTTATAAAATCTCATTATAAGAGAGATTAATTAATCTCTTATAAAATTATTGAAATCTCATCATATTGAATATTATCCTTAATAAATATGAGGTGTCCATCCTTATCCTTCCTTACTTTTGTTGGTTTAAAGCCTATTGTATCTGCAAATAAAATTGCAACACCTGCTTTTTCTGCTTTCCACAAAATCCCCAAACCAGAGATGTTGGCATGGATGTGGAGAAAAGGGAGCACTTCTACACTGCTTGTGGGAATGCAAACTAATACGTTCCTTTTGGAATGATGTTTGGAGAATAAGTAGAGATCTAAAAATAGACCTGCCATTCGATCCTATAATTCCTCTGCTAGGTATACATCCAGAAGACCAAAAATCACATTATAACAAAGACATCTGTACCAGAATGTTCATTGCAGCCCAATTCATAATTGCTAAGTCATGGAAGAAACCCAAGTGTCCATTGACCCACGAATGGATTAATAAATTGTGGTATTTGTATACCATAGAATATTATGCAGCCTTAAAGAAAGATGGAGACTTTACCTCTTTCATGTTTACATGGATGGACCTGGAATATATTCTTCTTAGCAAAGTATCTCAAGAATGGAAGAAAAAAAACAAAAAATAAACAGAAAAATAGCTGGGCACTGTGGCAGGTACCTGTGTCTCAACTACTCAGGAAGCTGAGGCAAGAGAATTGCCTAAGCCCAGGAGTTGGAGGTTGCTGTGAGCTGTGTGATGCCACGGCACTCTACTGAGGGTGATAAAGTGAGACTCTGTCTCTACAAAAAAAAAAAATAATAAGAAAGGAAGAAAAAGTATCCAATGTACTCATCCCTACTATGAAACTAATTTATAGCTTTCATATGAAGGCTATAACCAAATTATAGCACAAGAATATGGGGAAAGGGGCAAGGGAGGGGAGGGGAGGAGGGAGGATGGATGGAGGGAAGGTAATTGATGGGACTACACCTACAGTGCATCTTAGAAGGGTACAGGTGAAACTTATTGAATGCAGAATATTAATGTCTTAACACAAGAACTAAGTAAATGCCATGAAGGCTATGTTAAACAGTTTGATGAAAATATTTCAGATTGTATATGAAACCAGCACTTTGTACCCCATGATTGCATTAATGTACACAGGTATGATTTTATAAAAAAAAAAGAAAAGAAAAGAAAAGTATTTGGCAATCCCTTCCATAATAGAAAGTTCATGACTTTTAGAGTAACATACCCCTTCCTAGGTTCAAAGTCCAGTAATGCCATGAATTTGCTTAATAGTCATGGGTGAAGCACTGAGACTTGGTTAGATTCATCAATTTATTGTATTTCCACACGTATATCTAATGATACCCTGCATCGTGATTGAAAGGATTTGGAGAGACACATGTGTGCATGATGGCGACACCTATTGTTGGTATTTGGTTCTTTTCCACGATTTAGTAACTTAAACAACTTGTATTCCATTTATTTCTATAGTTACTGTGTTTTTTCTGTTTTTCTGTAAAATCTTGCCCAACGTATATTTTTTAGACCCTCCATTTTATGTAGTCTATGTAAAACTATTTTTAGCTATGCATGTGTTTTAAACTTCACAGAAGATTTCGCAGTGTTTATTTAGTAATGACATTGGAGGGTTGTTTTTGCTTCACGAAGGAATGAATATTGAGCTTCGTACAACAAGCAGAATAGCTCTCAACACCACTGAATGCTAATGCTTTTCAAACTATTTTGACTAAGACCCATATGAAGAAATATCCTTTGCCTTGAAATCTAGCAAACACGTAACATACGTTCACTTTCATACTGAAATAAGGAATTGTGCCATATCCTATGATGTTTTGTCTTCTCTTTTATTTAACAATGTTCTCTCACTTGGTTTCATGACTCACTTAAGGGGCATGACTTGCAATTTGAAGAATATTGTTCTAAAGGACATAGAACAAAATAGCATTCAGTATTGGTCATTACATGTAATGTAGAAATGATTTATAAAAAGTTTCTTGGCGGAACCAGCACTTCAATCTTGATAAAAGGGTTTTAAAGTTATTTAAAAAGCACATAATATCAAGTGAGCTTGAAATTGTTTTATCAAAAGTAAATGTAATAATAAAATGTTTTATTTTCCTTATGGTTCTTAAACATTTATTGATGCAACACAAAAAATGCGTTTTTCTCTTCTCTTTTGACAGATTGGCTATTTGGTTTTCTTGCGACTTTTTATATTTTTCCTGCATGGTTACCTAGAAAATTTTAAACAACATTTACTTAGGCTTCAACCATATTTCTGTGGTACAGTATCTTTTATCTTTTATACATGTAAATGTTTTATATTGTATTTTGAGGAGCGCAGACTGTCACTATAAAGAGCATAAGCTGTATTTCATGAAAGATTATAGGTGCTGTGCTAAACACACAGTTGCTGGGGCAGAATGCATTTGTTTAGCTTTCTTTGCGCCACATTCTAATCGTTTACTGGGAGTAAGCATACGTAAAGTCAACTCTTCTAGCAATTTGGCAGCTAAACTATGCTATTCAATAAATTACTAGAACTAGTTACTTCTGTTTAATTGAAACTTTGGATCCTTTGATCAACGTCTCCCCTCCCTGTCCCCACCCTAGCCTTGGGTAACTCCTATTCTTATTTCACCTTTTTACTTTTCTATTTAACTAAGCAGATGAGTTTGTTTGTGACTTCATTTATTTATTAGTAAAAGCATCTACATCACTAGATTTCAAGAAAGTCAAATTCATGTTTTAGGAAAGTACTGGAATTGGTGACAAATTTCTATAAAGAACATGAGGAATGTTAAGAGGAAGCTGAAGTTTCTTCATACTGAGCGGGTCAAAATAATGATGTTCTGGACACCCCTTGCTCACGGCTTCTTGGGCGTGGTTCTCCAGGCTATGGTGGCACATATCTGGCTCAGAATAAACTTTTTAAAATTAAAATAAGAAAATGATATTCGGAACTGAGAAAGGTTTTTAGAAATATTGGACAATAGCCAGGGTTGTGGCATGCACCTGTAGGCCCAGCTACTAGGGAGGCTGAGGCAAGAGGATTACTTGAGCCAAAGAGTTTGAGGTTGCTGTGAGCTATGATGCCATGGCACTCTACTGAGGGCAACAGTGAGACTCTATCTCAAAAAAAAAAAAAAGATATTGGACTCATTGAATTTTAAGGTTGAAAACATAGGTTTGGAACTAGGGAAATAAAAGTAGCCTTCCTAGGATATAGATTTGACAGTCATCATGTTAATGCCCCTGAGATAGCAGGAGGGTCAGGAGTGAGTGAGGCAAAGCAAATTCTGACAGCACAAACATTTCATGGGTTATTGGTATAACAGAGCTCAGCAAAATAGAATTAAGGGAAGTAAGAGGGAGTGATGACCTCCAAGGAGGGAAGTTCAGGAAGATAACACTATCAAGAGCAATAAAAGTATGAAATTATAAATGATGTGAGAAGTGATGAGTTTGTGCAATCGCCAAGTTATTATTGGTCTATGGAGCA
Source organism: Arctocebus calabarensis (assembly GCA_963573935.1). Lineage (NCBI taxonomy): Eukaryota > Metazoa > Chordata > Mammalia > Primates > Lorisidae > Arctocebus > Arctocebus calabarensis. Next base: position 29,968 of record CAUYON010021934.1, on the reverse strand, counting down.
TGCCCAGTGAAGAAGTGTAAGCAAAATTCAGATTGAAAAAACATACACAGGGAGGAGATAATTTAAGCACAAAAAAGTGAATTACTTCAAATAAGCTTAGCTATACATTTTTATGCTGACATATAAATATGTGAATAGTTTTCATGAACAAACAAGGTGAAAAGAAGAGAAGATTAGTGAGCTTGAAATTGTTTTCAAGCAGGATAAGGAAAAGAGACTTAAGGTTTTTAAAAAAGAAAATGAGGGCAGTGCCTGTGGCTCAAAGAAGTAGGGTGCTAGCCCCAGATACTGGAGGTGGTGGGTTCAAACCTGGCCCTGGTCAAAAACTGCCAAAAAAAAAAAAAAAAAAGGAAATGATATTCAATGGAAAAAGTCATGGAGGACATACTAAAAGGCAATAGTGGAAGTGTTTTGGAGACTGATCAATTTGTACCATTGCTGTGAAGTCCTGATGGGGTGTGTAACCAAGAGGAAGCTGCACACAGAACAGGAGTTCTTGTCTTATTATTTGTTTTGATTTGTTTAGTAAATTATATAAATCCCCGCTTCACTCCTCACCATGTTCAGCATGGTGACTTATCATAGATTCAGATGATGATGACAAATACATTTTGGAAAATTACTCAAATAAAACCCAAGTTCTCATATTAGCATATTATTATGGACATGTTTCAAGAAAACTAATGTTTTTCTTGACTGTAAGAGTAAAATCCCCATATTTTGGCTCCAAGAGCCTCAGATTTACATCTGTCTTTGGCGACTGTCCGTTTTCTACCTGAGGCTGTTAGCAGCTGCTGCTACTCCTGACCAGGAGAAGAATTGCTGTTACTAATTTTTTCACTGTGTAGATAGACTGAAACTCGAAGACTGTCTAAAAGTTTAAGTAAAGAATAGCACTAACATGATAGTGCATATTCTTATGTTTATATTACATAATTTTTGCCTCTATTTGAAAATATATACTTTGAAAAAATCAGTGAAAACATCTTGAAAGGAATAAAACAGGAGAATGTTAGGTTAGAATAAATGACATTGATATTTGTGGGATTATACTTTGAAAATATCAATTATGAATAGAGTATTAGTATAACATGATTTACTTTCATCTGGAAGCTTCCAAGCATTTTTGAACTGTAACTACATTTAATGGAGGAGTCAACCATTATGCAATTGGTATCCTGAATTATATTAACTCTTAGGTGCAAATTATTTACCTTATAGTTTTATGTTGATGTTATACCACCAGGGGGCGCACACTACATTATAAATCTCGAGCAGACAGGGGATTGTACAGCAGTTTCCATATCTAAGTTATTTCATTTAATCATAGTTTAATAATTAAAAGACAAGTGAAACACAATGAAAAATATTAACGAGATATTTCTCACAAATGATTTTTCTTACAATAGCACTTTCTTTCTGCGAAGAAACATATCACAATTATCCAAACATCTTTTCAAATGTGCAATTCATCCTGAAAACCTCAGAAATTATATGTAAAAGAGAAGTGCCTTCTGAATCAATCTTTGGCCCTGTGGAAAGATATGAGAACAACACAGATTCCAATATGGTGGGTAATCTGATAGTGTGGGTGTATCCTGTTGTGATATGCATCAGAAAAGGTGACTATGATTTAATCATTGTGGATGTCAATTCTGGAAGCATTGTTGAAGATGAGTTTAGCTGAGGGGAGTAGTGAGCAGCAAAGATCTAATATCATGCAACCACATGCTCATTTTCTGAATAGCAGTTGATAGGATTAGTAGTGGGGCATCAGTTTGTGCCATGACTACTTTCAAGGGAGTAATGACATAATAACCTTCTTCCTTGTAAATTCCATCTCAGCTATTGAATTAAAAATTGTGACATAACTTAGATTGACTTATAAATTAACATCTCAAAATATTACATTTTTATTAAAGGGAAAGTGTGCAAAGTGCAGGTTATTCTTAAAAGCAAATACAATATTTCTATGCTTTCAAAATGTACATGAAATAAAATTTAATATGCTATTAAATTCAATTGCAAACTTTAAAAGAGTTAAAATTTATAAATTAAGATAATCTCTAGAATATGAAATTCTCTTAATTTCTAACTCAGGTCATTAGTAAATAACTTTAGATAAAACTATCTGTCCTAAATATGTAGTTCCTGGGTATGTAACAAAATATAGTTGTGCAAACACAAGTCCAGTGGGCTGTATAATTATGCATATACTTTATAGATTGAGGCTACATCAAAAGACAAACTTCAATCTTTGGGGTTAATAAATTCTTCATTTTCTTTTCTCACATGTTTTCCAGAAGAGCAGGGAGCGTTTCTACAGCTTAATTTTTTTCTATTTCTGCTAGCATACTTATTATTTTTTAGTTTATAAATAGAAAATGTGTTTTTCTAACTACTTCTTAGAAAAGCAAAAATACTTTTTTACATAATTCAAGATGAAATACTTAAGGTAATTTAAAGAAGATTCTCATTATTTATTTATATGTTACCTCACAGTTTTCCTATGATTCCCTTAGGCGCTTTCTAAAATTAGCTATAAAATAAAGATCTAAGACAATACATTTAACCACCTTTATTTGTAATGTTCCTAGGCCTAAATGTTTCCCCTTTGGCTCATTACTGATGAACCGTAAAAAGTGATCTTGCTAAATAAATGGAAACTTTTGGTTATAATTACTCATTGGCACAAATTGCTTTGTGCAAAGAAAGAATGTTTTTAAGTTTCAGAAATGTTTTTACAGTGATATATAATGTAAGATCTGGAGGCCCAGAAAGAGGAGCACTGATCACGCAGAGAACAAACCTGACCACACTTGGCTGTGTGATCCAGAGGGGCCAGTAAGCTCTCCCAATCTCCATTTACTTATCTATAAAAATCCTCCTCCTCATCAGCCTGTCTGCCCTAACTCTTTCATGCATTGATGTAAAGACTGCATGTGCTTTGCAAATTATTAAGTGCTATACAAATGTAAATAGTGATTATTGAAAAATATGATCCAATTTCGGAACTCACTTTAACCTAAGCAGTTAAATATCATGCTTGTTATCTAAGGATATGATTATGTTGACTTAAAGTAGTAGTTGGAGCGTTTTTCCTTTAAACAAATAGCATTCTATGAAATCTTGGCATCACTAATGTTCTGCTTATGAGCCAGGCAACTGTCAATGCTGATTCTGTTATTTTTTTTTTAAGAGGAATCCATTTTTGTCACTTTGGTGCACATATACAGCGCGCAAATGGAAGCTTACTGCTGTACAGCTCAGCCTGCAGTGGAAAGGGTAAAAATGTCAACACATGAAAAGAACGTATCAGTTCAGAGTGGGGCAGGTCACTCTCTTTTTCTCTTTCTACTCTGCAGAACAAAGCTTAGATTCAATCTCTTCTAAATCCTATTTCAGCACTATCCATGTGATCCCATAAGGGGATCATAACAGATTATGGCCTATCAGCTTTATTGCTCTTCTTTTTTTCCTCCTAATATTTTATAATCCAAAGACTATAACTATTATATAAGATAGAGTAGCTGCAGTGCCACAGAAATTGCTGATTCAGGTAATCAACACTGATTTAGAGGTTGATTGCATGTCTTAAAATTCCACAATTTCCACCCACATTCCTAGTAAAGCTCAATCTAAGTTAGCATCTCCAGTTCAGTTTTTACCTATCAATAGTAAACTCTCTCACCTTATCTCACCTCTCTCTCACTATAAAAGGTATATTTATATTTGTTTTTTCTCCCTTTCCTTGTATTAGTATATAATATAGTAGAGGATTTATCAACTTATTAATATAGTCCTTATCATCTGATAATGTTAAAAGGTCAATGGCAGCATTTCGGTCACTCTAAAATATTTAATTTTATATGTTTAAAATGTTTTATATGTATTTTACTTAAAACATAATTTCTTGTCAAAGAGATACTAAAATTGCATTGTAATTCTGTAGAGTATTGTGATACATTAGGATATACACAATATGGGCGTTGATTCCACTCAAGAATAGGCATTTCCATTTGTCTGCTATTGGGTCCCTTTTCTCTCTTTAATGTCCTTTTAAGTGATCCAGACACAGAGTTTCTCTTGACTTTGACAAATGGTATACTTTAATTAGCTCTGTGGATTGCAGAGTCAGAATGCTGGGTTGAGTTTTCCACTCTGTCCCTTTCCCACTAAAAAAGCTGAATTTTCTAAGCATAGCTCTCATATGGTAATAATACAATAGTTCTTTGGTAGAAGGTAGATTTAAACTCTTTATTAGTTTACCTTTTCTATGGTCCAAGTAGTCCTCTGAAAACTAGCACACACACAGAGCTTTCATCTTGATGTGATTAGCAATCTCATCCTCTAACACTTTTAAGTACTTGAAAGCCAAAGGTATTGTCTAAATTTGGGATATTTTGCACTATATTACAATTGTAAATGGTTGCTATTAGACTGAGACACAGGTTCTTTAAAAGCAGAGCATTATCCTGTGATTCATGTCTTTTATTATTATTATTATTTGTTATTGTTTGGGATTCATTGAGGGTACAAAGAATTAGGTCACACTGATTGCATTTGCTAGATAAAGTCCCTCTTACAAGATTCATGTCTTCTTGTCCAGGCCTTTCATGGCATTGTCAGCCACCCCCAAATGAGTGAAAACAAGATGAAACCTGGGCGCTGTGGGTGAGCAGGCAAAACAGAGCCCAGGCCCAAAGCTCATTTCTGTTATAAAGGAGAGCCTGGTCAGTTCTCAACAGTTTATGTACCTCAATTTACATAAAATTCTAGCTGGTGGGGGTGTTTGAATTCTTAGCCGACAGTAGGTTAACACACTTTGTAGGTGGGCTTTTCAAAGTAGGCATTATACAAGCTGCACTTGACAATCCAAAGCTGGACAGCAAGGGTGGGAGATGGAAAAACTTAGGAAGGGGCCAAGAAGGGGATGCAAGTTCTCTGGAGTCGTTCAACGTAGTGCCCAGTGCTTTTCAAACTATGGGAAAAGATTCCTCCCAACATTTTTGTTTAATTTCCAAACCATCACAGACTAATAATTTTGTAAAATATAATAATAACAAATTCTTTTAAAAAAACTGAAAGGACATAAAAAATAGCACTCTTGATTTTTGCTAGGCTGAATATACATAATTACCCTGTCAAATTGTTATGAAAGTCTTAAAGTATGTATTACTTATTTCTGTACTCTTGTTAGTAGCTGTGAATGGCCCGTGTCTGCCAACCACCTTGAGCAGACTGATTAGTACAAAGGCACAGAAGTCTGCGCCACCGAATGAGTCTCAAACCATTGCTCCCTCCTGCCCTGCTCCCTGATGACATACGTGACAATTATATTAAATTGCATAATCATCATTCTATCAATTTATGTAAGCTTGATAGGCTTTTATTTTTTTTTAAATCAGGAAAGAAAATTTAGCAAGAATTCCATGGAAATGATTGAAACCCATAAAATGCATGAGGATCAGTAATAAGCCCCTCTGACCTGGGAAATTCACCTTCGTGGCAGGTTCCTTTGCTCTTGATAATGTCAATGCCCTTCAGCCACAGGCCACCAGGAGCACATCTGCAGTCAGGCAAATGAGGTTTATTTCTTTTTGGGGGAAAGAGAGGAGAGAGACAGAGAAAGACTGAGAGAGAGAAAAAGAGAAAGGTAGAGAGAGAGAGGGAAGAGTCTTAGCTATGTTAGCGACAAGGATGTCTTAGAAAAAAGGTCTTAGCAAGAGGGTGTTAGAAAGAATCAATTGTAAGATTTGGGCTGTGTTTGGGTAGGGGGGCTATGGAAGCTGGGGTACTCTCTAGATTTGATGCTGTCAAAGAGTAGGGTTGATTCCATGGTAGGGTATTTTGTGGGTGGCAGTGACTTTATGTCTGTGCTTAGAAAAAAAATCGTCAGGTAGCTGTGCTTATTTATTATGGTCTCAGAGTGATACTGCCTCAGGTTGCTATTTTGTGAGTTTACATCCAACAGCAGATCCAAATGACGGGGCTGTGAGGGCCAGACCAGCTTGTAATAACATGATGTCAGATCAGTCCCAGACATCGGGAGTCTGATTTATTTCTTCCTCAATGATGAGTAAGAATGTCCTCGTATAAAATTGAAAATAAAGTTTAAATCGTGTTTATTTAAATTCTGATCTTTGCTTTACCAGATGCTTCAGGAATTTTTTCCAGTGATGGTGTACAAGTGTTAACACAAGACTTTTTGACCTAACTGAATAGTCTACGTGGCCATGCACTATCTTGGATTTAAAGAGCCGAATACGTTATTTGAAGCCATCTCAGACGTTCACATGTACTTAGCTTTTCATTCAGAATAAGTTTGCAAGCTGAGGATTGTCAGGCACCCAGACAGAGACACCGAGAGCAATTTCAGAACAGAATTTCATTTGTGTGGTTTCCACTTCGTGGGTAGGCTTTGACCCAAAGCAGAACCTTGAGGTGTGCTCTGCGGTCGGCGTGTCTCAGCGGGACGCCTTACGTTAATTTAGCATAGAGTTTTTCTACAGAATATCCTACCATGGTAAACATCCATTTGCTTTTCTGAATTACTGCTCCCCGGAGTCGGTGGCCTTGCCCGGACTGTCTCCTCATGCCTTTACCTCTAGCATCTAACAGAATTCCTGACATAGAGGAGTTCAATGCAAGTTGGTCGGACTTAACCAGTTTACTGTAATCTCAGAATGTCTTAGTTTAAAAGTCACATGTAGACTTCTGGTTTTCTATCTTTGGAATATTAAACATGAAAATTAACTTTAGTTATTTTGTGAAATAAATGTGGATTACGAAGCCCTTTAGATTCTGCACAAAGTATCAACTAAGTTAGCAGTTTGAGCACATACTATAGTTTGTGTGTGAATCTTCACTGTTCACAAAGATTCAGAGGGCTGTGTCAGCATTGTCTGCCAGGCATTGGAGTAAACTATAAAACTGTGGAGAAGCACTGTCAGGGAAAACAAACAGCAGAGTGCTTGTTATCTCAATTTGAAGACCTTTAAAATAGTTGCTTAGTAGACGTTGACCATGTCCTGGCAGGCATATAGTTTGGTTTTTAAAGTAGTACCTACATTTTAAACTCTAATCTCCTGTTAGGTCTTTGTTTAAACTATCCCACCACCTCTTCCTCAGGTGTCAGGGAGAACTAAGTCTCATAGAGTCTAAAAAACACAATTGTGTCTAATGATTATCCCTTATTTAATAGATTGCCGGATTTTTGTTATATAATAGAATTGGTGTCACTGAAAACAAGGAACCCGTATGAAAAACAAATACATTGGCAGATTAACTATGTGTACTTAACAGCACTATACTCTGTAAATTGCTCCATTTGGTGAAACATAAAAGTATGGAAGAGCATGTGTCTTGCCGGGCACAGTGGCTCATACCTATAATCCTAGCACTCTGGGAGGCTGAGGCAGGCAGGTGGATTGCTTGGGCTCTGGAGTTGGAGACCAGACTGAGCAAGAGCAAGACTCTGTCTCCAAAAAAAAATAAAAAATAATGATGAATAAATAAATAATAGCCAGGGCCTTGTGGTGGGCACCTGTAGTCTCAGCTACTTGGGTGGCTGAGATAAGAGGATTGCTTGAGATTGCTGTGAGCTATGACCCCACAGCACTCTATACAGGGTGACAAAGTGAGACTCTGTCTCAAAAAAAAAAAAAAAAAAAGAGCACACATCTTCACTTGTATATTTAAAATTTATTTTTATGTTCAAGTCAAAGAACTTTCTCAGATATATTTTTATATTTTAACTTCAGAAACGTTTGCAATCTAATCGAGGATATCAAGTTAGCCACCTGCTCTGGCACTGTGTTTCTGCGTGGTCTTGTGTTCAGAATAACAGTCCTCAGCTGAATACTGTGCTTAAACATCTCCTGTTTCACAAAACACAGCTTCAAAAGAATTGCTGGTAAGCGTGATTCATAAATCCAAAGTTACTCATGGAGAAAACTTTATGCTTATATGTTAAGTAACCTTTGTACTTAAATGTTAATCACACCTCAGTTGACTGTGAAAAAAAATTTATAATCTCAGCTCCAAAGGTGAGGGCAATTTATGTATTTTACATTAGTTTATTTCATCAATAAATCGTGCTTACTTATTTTTTTTTGTTTTGCAAGATGCGCATTCCTGTACTGCACAGTTTGTTTTTATTCAATGCAATTTTTTATGGATAATGAGTTTATTCCTGCATTGAAAACATCATCATTTTCTGAGTTGTTAGACAAAAACAGGGAAATACAATTTGCTATCTTCAGATAAAATATACTAATATTCTATTTATGCATGCCCTATTTGAAATATATAACAAAAGTGAATCATGACTGGTAAGTGTTAGTTTCCTTCTATACATTTGTGAAGAAGAGAAAAAGAAGATTCACAGTTTGGGCTTGAGGGCAACGGAAAAAAGACTTTGGTTAACATCGCGAATAATTGTATATATTTTTTAGGGTACAGTGTGATATTGTAGTGTATGTATACCTTGTGGAATGATTAAATCAAGTTAATTAACATATCTATCACGCAGTTTCTTTTTAGAAGAACATTTAAAATTTAGCCTGTTAGCAATTTTGAAATACCCGGTATATTATTATTTATTATAGTCACGTTGTGCTGTAGATATTTCTCCTATCTTTGTACCCTTTGAATAACAGCTCCCTTTCTCTCCCAACCGTGCCCAGCTGCCACCCAGGCCTCTACCATTCCACTTTCTCCTTCTATGATTTTGGCTTTCTCTGATTCCGCGTGTGGGTGCGATCGTGCTGTGTTCATCTCTCCGTGTCAAGCTTATTTCCTTTAGCATAACGTACTTCAGATTCATTCATGTTGTCATAAATGAGAGAATTTCTTTCTTTTTAAAGTTCAATAGTATTCCTCTGTGTGCAGAAGCTACGTTTTCTCTCTCTATTCATCCCTCAATGGATGCTGAAGTTGACATCATATCTTGGCTATTGTGACAGTGTTGCAGTGAAGGGGAGAGTTCTGTCATCTTTTTAACAAACTGATTTCATGCTTTAAAACACCTACCCGGAAGTGGAAATGCTGGATCATACGGTAGTTCAAGTTTCAATTTTTTGAGGAATCCCCATACTCTTATCCATAATAGCTATCCTGATACGCTTTATCACCAACAGGGTACAAGGGTTCCTTTTTCTTTACATCCTCGTTAACACTTGCTATCTTTTATCTTTTTAATAACAGCCATTGGAACAGGTGTGAGGTAATACCTCACTGTAATTGTTATTTGCGTTTTCCTGGTGGCTAGTGACCTTGATCACTGTTTTATCTATCCGTCGGCCATCTGTACGTCGACTTCTGAGAAATATCTGTGCAGGTTCTTTGTCCATTTTTTTGATTGGGTAGTTTTATTGTTTTTATCTACTTGTGTGAGTTCCTTGCCTATTTTGGATATTAACCCTTTATCAGATATCTGGTTTACAAATATTTGCTCCAAATACAGGAGTTGACTATTTACTCTGTTAATGTTTCATTTGCTGTGCAGAAGCTTTTTAGATGGATCTAATCCTATTTGTCTATATTGTTTTGTGGCCTGTAATTTGGGGTCGTATCCAAGAAATCATTGCCCAGATCAATTTTCTGGAGTTTTCTCCCTGTATTTTCTTCTAGTAGTATAAGAGTTTCAGGTCTTATGTTTAAGGTTTTCATTGATTTTAAGTTGATATTTTGTTTAAGGTGTGATAGTAGGACAAATTTAATTCGTCTGCATGTGTTTATCTGCTTTTCCCAGCACCATTTGTTGAAGGTACTACCTTTTCCTTATTGTGTATTCTTGGAGACTTCATCAAAAATCAGTCGACCATAAATGCATAGATTTATTGATGGGCATTCTATTCCACTGGTCAGCGTGTGTATTTATATGCCAGTAGGGTGCTGCTATACTTCCTGTAACTTTGTGATGTATGTTTCAGTCAGGGATTGTGGTACCTCTGGCTTTGTTTTTTGTGTGTTGTTTTACTTTGTTTCCTCAAGATTTTTTTTTTTTTGAGACAGAGTCTCACTATGTTACCCTCAGTGGAATGCTGTGGCGTCACAGCTCACAGCAACCTCTAGCTCTTGGGCTCAAGCAATTCTCTTGCCTCAGCCTATTGAGTAGCTAGGACTACAGACACCTGCCACGGGGCCAAAAAAAAAAAAATAGCAGGACATTGTTGCAGTTTTCATTGCCGTTTAGCAGACTCGGGCCAGGTTCAAACCCGCCAGCCCGGTGTATGTGGCCGGCACCCTAACCACTCAGCAACGGGCACTGAACTGAGTTTCCTCAAGATTGTTTTGGATATTCAAGAGCTTTTTGTCTTTTTATACAAATTTTGGAATTATTTTTTCTGTTTCCATGAAGAAGGACATTAAAATTTTGATAAGGATTGAATTAAATCTATAGATGACTTTGGATAGTATGGACATTGTAACAATATTAATCCTTCTGATATATGAATGTGGTCTACTTACAATTTATTTGCTTTAGTCTTCAATTTCTCTCATCAATATTTTATAAGTTTCAGTGTACATATTTTTCAATTCCTTGATTAAATTTCCTCCTGAGCATTTTATGATTTTTATTTTATTGTAAATGGGATTGTTTTCTTCATTTGTTTTTCAGATAATCTTTTGTTAGTATATAGAAATGCTATTGATTTTAGTGTGTTATTTTGTTGCCTGTGACTTTAATTTGTTTATTATTTGTAATAATTTTTGGTAGACTCATTAGGGCTTTATATACATGAGATTATTTTGTCAGCAAACAAGCAATTCTACTTTTCTTCTCCTATTCAGGTGCTTTACCCCTGCCTCATGGCTTTGGCTGGGACTTTTGTACCACAGTGAACAGAGGTGGTGAGGGGACAGCCTTGTCTTGTTCCTCATCTTTCAGCTTTTTCCCTTGAGGATGATGTTAGCTGTGGGCTTGCCATAGTGGTCTTCATAGGCTTGAGGAACTTTAAAGGGCTATTCCTGAGGAAATTGAACAGAGAACATTCTTTTGCAATATTTGAGGAGGCTCAAAATTTTGAATTTCTTTTTTCGATGACACCAATAATAAAAATCTGTCATGCTGTGCCAAGTTGAAAATTCAATGCATATATATATATATGTGCAGTTTTTAAATTAGTTACTACTTTTAAGCCTGGACAACCCACCTACACCAGGAGTCCTTGTTATGTAAATTCCAGGTTTCTCACTAGTAGCTGCAGAGCCTCCCAAGAACCTGGAGTGTCTAAATAGCTTCTTAACCAAAGCTATTTCCCCACTTATGTTAGTTTGTGGGATCTTGGATTAAGTTAAGGTTTGTAGAGGATGGCTTATCTTAGAATTTACCTAATTTCCTAGAAGTACAATAGTTTAGATGAAGGTTCATCAAGGACTTAATTTGTCTCACGGTCTGATGAAAGAAATGCACTCAGTATCACAGTTTGAGAAAGACTGTGATTTTTGTACACTTTAAACCTAAGAATAGCATTTCTAAACAGAAAATAAAATGCAAATAGAGAATATTTATTATATAAGTAATACATAATATCATTTTAGTGAGTATATTTTATTGTAGAGCTCCTAAATACAGCAAAATGAACTCCTAAATACAGCATCGTTAGTAATTACAGCATTCTGGAAGCTATGGTGGTTCTTTGAGGCCAATCTTAATGGGAGATTTGAATACATAATTTGATTTTTTTTTTTGTTATTAAATCCTAGCTGTGTACATTAATGCAATCATGGGATACAATGGGCTGGTTTTATATACAATTTGAAATGTTTTCATCAAACTGGTTAACATATATAATTTGATTTTTGAAAGGACAAACAACTAGGACTACTATTGCTCTCAGAAAACTCTAGCTTGATTTAGAAAATAACAGAAGTTGGTTCAGCGCCTGTGGCTCAAGCAGCTAAGGCACCAGCCACGTACACCTGAGCTGGTAGGTTCGAATCCAGCCCGGGCTTGCCAAACAACAATGACGGCTGCAACCAAAAAATGGCTGGGCGTTGTAGAGGGAGCCTGTAGTCCCAGCTACTTGGGAGGCGGAGGCAGGAGACTCGCTTGAGCCCAGGAGTTGGAGGTTACTGTGAGCTGTGATGCCACAGCACTCTATCCAGGGTGACAGCTTGAGGCTCTGTCTCAAAAAAAAAAAAAAATAAAATAAAATAAAAAATAAAAAAAATAGAAAAAAAGAAAATAGCAAGTTGTTTTTAACATAGAAAAATAAATATTACACAACTTCAAAGTAATAATTACAAAACAAACTAATTTAAATAAATGCTGAGACAGTAAAAGGGTCTGATTAAGAAGATCTACTTCTAGAAGTCAATTGTTTCTTTAACAAATTTTTATGTTTTACTATATTCCATTCTCTATTTAATTTGCTGATGATTTATGTGTAAGGTTGTAAACATTTATAAGTCAATTTTTATCCTTAGTATTTTATAGATTTTAAAGGGATTAGACTTAAAACAATTATTTAAAATTGAAGAAACAGAGGCCACGTTTAATATTATGTTTATTAACTTCATCATTAGTATTAGCAGTAATGACTGAAATCAGATTTTAAGGGTCCAGAGTAGCTCTATCTCCAATGCATCTTTACACGATCATTTTGGCAATTAAAGTTAACTGCTTTCAGACACCTTGTCACTGAATACTGACTTCTCTTTTTCTGGAGGGATATTATGGCAGTGTGTAGATAATGCTCACTGAACAAAGAGGTAAACTGAGAAAATGGCAAAATACAGTGACTACTTCTAAGATAAGACAAAATCTGTGATAGAGTTATCAAAATCAAACCGGAAATAGTTTTGCATTTCTGGGGAAATTTTAGGATTGGTGCTGTATATTCCTAAGATACCATTCAGTACATACAAAAAAATTAAGAAAATTCATTGCATGCATTTAGAATGAAATGGAAATATAGAGGCATCAGACCCCAGTGATAAATTAAGATTGCGTCAGTATTTGCTGGACAGCAGCCTTAGAATTGTGACACTTGGTTAAAGATATCTTTGGTTTAGTACCTGAAATTCAATTGCAAGTGACCAAGTTAGTGGCAGTAACTTGACCAATTTCATTTGCCATGCATATCAGGAAAGCAACATCATGATGAATAAAATGTTCAGAGATTTAAAAAGCAGAAGGAGACCCTATAACGGAGCTATGAAAAGAAATTTCATTTATAGTGGCAAACACTGATGGTGTCCGTATGAGTGAATGGTTCTCATCTGTCCATTTCTGAGGCTATTGGTTAGTAGACAATTCATCATGTATCTCCCTGCCTGACTTTTTATTCACTTTATAAAGATTCTATAATACAAACAAACAAACAAAAAAATAGAAGCAAATGGTTTCAAACGAGCCTGATAAAGGGTAGGCTTCCGACCCATGAAAGGACTCCAGGGGACAATGACAGAGTTAGAGCAGCCTCGCTGGAGAATGGGGGGAACTAAGGCAGGCACTGAAGACAATAATTACAAACACATGATGAGGGAGAGGAAGGAGAATGCAGCAGCCCCCTCCCAGCGGCGAGGCACCAGCCTTTATCTACCGGGAGCTGCAGAGAAAGCAGCCTGCCGGAAGGCAGATTTGCGTTTAATGTGGCTACATTTTATATGATGCTTCAGACTTTCAATGCTCCACCCTGTGGCTTGGCCTTTTATAAACTGCACCATTTGCTCTGGGGAGATAGCTCAAGCCAACGCAAAAAGCTTTCTAATGTAACACCGAAATAATGACTTGCGTTTATAATTGAATTATTAGCCAGTGAAGACTGCTGAGAAATGCAATGTGGCATTTCAGCAGAGCAGTATAACATGTAAAATTAGACCTCCCGAAGCAAAGTAGCGGATTTAATGTGTGTCATGAATGTATTCCAAGAAATTGATCATTTAAAACTATCTTGACATGGCAAGTGTTTTCCAGATGTACGGTGTTTGTGTTTGCCTCCGAATGAACAGAACTCAGAATGAACTGCTCTGTCTGGACAGCAAAGCCTTTGCTTTCCAGCTGGATCACTGATCTCACATCATCTGTGACCCTCGTAATTGTCATGCATGTGTGACAGTCTAACCCAAACCACGCAAACAAAAGTTTGCACCAACAATCCTGCTTCCTTCCTCATGAGCTCATGTCAACATAGCTTCTCACTCCTCATCCATTTCCTTGATTCTTCTGTGGCTCATTGCTTGGATTTCTTATTAATCCTGACTCTTGGAGCCATTTATTTTATTTTCTATTGTAAATATGCAATTTATGTGCTGCTACATTGTTACGCTTTGAAAAAAAATGCTCCCTGACATCAGAAGTCCTGCTTTTAGTCTTATCTGTTACTACCTAATTTTAAATGAACCCCTATGAATCAAGTGAGGTTATTAGCCATCTCAAAGAATTTTTCGGAGATTTAAAGAATGTGAAAGCATCCTTTTCTGCTCTAATTCTTCAAGTTCCGCCAGCTCAGATTTGAACTAATTTTTCCCCAGTGCAGCTCCTGCCTGCTGACTTCCCGTCTCAGAGCACAGCCTCCTGACCTCTCCCCAAGTGAACTAAATTGGACATCTTATCTCCTCCACCCACTCCCCTAGCTCATCTGGTGTCGGCAAGTGTTGCACACACTTTAACTGCGTGTCAGGACTGTGACCCCGCTCTCTGTTCCCGCTGTCACACCTTGCTTTGGGCCCTTATCTCACACGACTGTTGGAGCTTCTTAACTGCTCTCTGCCTGAGTCCTGCCCTTCAGCAATCTCACTTGCTGCCAGGATTACAGTGAAATGTGATTATAAGACTCTCCAGCTTAACCTTATTTGAGAACTGTGTTTCCGCGCAGAATTGTAGCCCCAATGAGGTCTCATAATTTGCTCTAATATTGAAAAACTAACAACTAACATAGTAACTGAAAGCTCCTGCTACTGGGAGTGATCACCCCCCGCCCCACCGCACCCCCAGCCGTGCCTGACGGGTCTGGGTGAAGGGAAATCGTCACTGCCTCGCTGTGCCTTCCCGATGGGACCAGAAACCCCAGCCCTTCCTTCCTCCCGCCGGCTTCTCTGGAGCTCCAAGAATGAAATCCTAGATTTTTGTCATCCATGTTTTTTGAATGTCGAAAATCAGGCAATGACAAGAAAAATATATATTTTTAAATTAGCTTTCCTAAACAGTCAAACTCAAGAGTGAAATATTGACTGCCCTCTTCTCCAGGTGCAGTGAAGTCTGAGACTGATTTATTTAAACCAACCCTCCCCTTCCTGGGCTTTCCCTTCTCCAACCATTCAATACTAGTATTAGTTTCTTTGTTGGCTGAATGGATTTGTAAGTATGGACATAGATACTTAGTTTATGAGGTAAGCCCATGGTTAAACCCAACTCTTGGTTGGCTATAATGTTTATTAACTTTTATTTTACCTCCTAATATGTATAATATACATTTCATAATATACATTTTCTATATTAACAGAATTCTACGGTCACTTTTTTTAAACTTCCTTTCCAAATCTCTGAATGTTGCGATGCTGTTCATGAGAGTTATGATGAAATGTTCAAACGCAGCCTTTCTCCTTTTCCTAGGTCATTTTTAGTCCAGGATTTTTATGAAAATCTTTGTGACTTGTATCTAGGAGTTGTTTCACTGTGCAGAGCCTGCGGAGGCGAGGCCCCTGCATCCCGTGTGAAGCTGAGCGCAGAGGCCGCGCTTCTGGTCTCCTTTGGGAAGGTCTCCCGTTGACCCCCCGCTCCTAGTTCACAGGTGCTCCCAACTCTGCCTCCATGTGCTGACAGTCGTTTTCTGTTTTTGTTTTTGTTTCTACATTATGGTGGGAAAACCATATATTTCCAATGGATGGACTTCTTTTTTTTTTTTTTTCAGATTTATTTATTTATTTTTGGTTGTAGCCATCATTGTTGTTTGGCGGGCTGGGGGCTGGATTCGAACCCGCCAGCTCAGGTGTACGTGGCTGGTGCCTTAGCCCGTTGAGCCACAGGCGCCGAGCCATGGATGGACTTCTTGAAATAGGAAAGGCTTTTCCTCAGTTGGATCCCATTTTTCATCCTAACTTTACATCGCCTTCCTCCCTCCCTCCTCCCATTCTTTCCTTTTCTCTTTCTTAGTACTACAGTTTTTTTTTTTTTTTTTTTTGATTTTATGTTTCTTGGGACATTTCATAGATAATATATCTAAGTGTGCCATTTTTTCTATATGGAAACATTTCTCAAGTTTTTCTCCTTTGAAGTATTACTTCTGCAGCTAACTTCCTCAACTATGGTTTTTAATTATATTGTCATAATTTTAATTTCCTTTCCATGTCTTTTTATCTTACTACACTACCTTTCATCTCAGCATCAAGGCCTTTCATTGTGGTTTCTTATTCCCGAGCTTTATTAAAGCTGCTGAAGGGTCTTGTGAAATATCTTCTGGTTCCTGTCGGATACACTTTGCAGAATTATTATCTTCTCCGAGTGTTAGGGCTGACATTCCCTTTCACCCTTGCTGCGGTTCATTTTCTGTTCTTGTAGATCTCTCTTCTCCACTTTACGTTTTTTCCTAGGACTAGGAAAAAAATCTCTACAAACTCAATCTTTTAAAATAAGAGGTTTGTATGTACCACATACATACATTTTCAAAAAAAATACAATACACAACTTGTAATATTACAGAGAATTCTCTGTATTCTCCTTACTCTGCACTAGTTGACCTGTGTGGAGAAAGTACATGGCTGTATTCAAGTTCCCACCCGCCGCCCCTCCTTCTCCCTTCCCATCTCCCTACCAGCTCTGTTTTCAGCCCTTTTAAGTCTTTTGGAAACTATCATCTCTGAATAAACATGGAGAGGTGAGGAGGAAGCACACAAATAATACAGAGATAATCTCATTCAATTTTTTAAATATAATAACCTGTTTAGGCTACTTAAAAATTAGTACAGCAAGATGAAGCATTGGCTGCACTTTTTCTGATTCTGTGAAAACAGGGTAAACAATAGAGATTCTTTCCTTCTTTAATTTTTTATTTGTCCTTTTAGCTTTCTTTGAAGAAACAAAGCTGTTGCGTTTCATGAAGTAGTATGTGGATACTCCTCATTGCGTTTCTTAATCTAACGCCATCAATGTTATGCTTGATGGAAATTCCCTGTACGTGGCTGCTGTTCGTGGTCTTGCTGGTCTTACCTGCATTCTCAGTTCTCAGCGTAATGTGAATTTGTAACATTGCCAATATTTTCTGAAATCTTTGTTACAAGGTTGGAATAAGTTATGTACGGGTTACAATTTGGAGACAATCCAATTCCAGTTTTTAAATATAATAACCTGTCTGTTTAGGAAACTGATATAGAGAAATAAAGAGACTCTAGGAAAACTTTTCAATGTTGATGTTCCTAACCTCTTTATAAATGTGTGTGTGTGTGTGTGGTGTAGTTACTATTTTTTAGACAACCTTGTAAATTTCTGACTTAGTTTCTGTATTTAAACAAATAGGGGAAATCTATAATAGTTATACATTTCTTTGTACGTATTTAATTTCTTGCATAAAACAAAGCCAATGTACTGAAAATTGACATGTTTTGTATTATAATGATTTTACAAAGAAGCTAGTGCTTTGTTAAAATTTCTAGCCTAATACAATTTAAGTTCTTCTTTCTGTGTGCATTGATTTTCAGTTTTTCTTATAAAAAAATTCCAAGTTATAAGTATTGATGCTTCTATTTTTGGCAAGGGCATTTTTGCTTATAAAAATTTTTGCAGCATCGAGTGAAAATAGTGTGTTTCTGGTGAAGCATTTTTCTATCATAGGTCACTGACACTGATGGATCTTTTTCAATCCATAGTTCAGTGAAATGAGAGGACCCTTGGTTGGCTACAATTTTCAAGCCTTAAAAGGGAGCAGATGAACCAAAATCTGATGATTTTGAAGTATATTCAGGGGAAAAGAAGTTGTCTGAGCTCAATGAGTATCCTCTCTTCTTACCTTACACTACTGTAAATTATGAATGATAAAAACTCCAGGAAATGCCTTATACTCCGTCTTAGAGGTCATCTGCACTGCCTCTTTCAGTGGTTCTAGGACTTTATAGAGAATGAAAGTTATGAAACTCGTGTCTTTTAACTTTGAGGAAATTGTATATTTGTAATCCAAGTCAGTTGAATATTTTGAACCTAATCATCATATATAGAATAGTTCCTTTAAATCTCACAATCATCTCTGAAAGGTAGGTTTTACTATAATTATTTTATAGAATAAGTAAATAAAGACTGATGTAGGATATATAAATTGCTCTACCTAATCAGTGGCAGAGCTAAGAGTTGATCTCAATTTTTCTGACTCTAAAGTTCATGCTCAATAATATCATGTCAAGTGTATCACGATTTGTTCTTCTGTGTGTGACTGAAACGTTACTATTGCACAGCTATATAGGGCGTAATTTAGTGCTAAGTGCTAAGGACATCCTCAGGACCCAACCTCCCCTAGCTTCCTTTCCTGACATCGCCAGCACGTGACATTCATCATCATCGTTGCAAGAAGGCTATTCTGCCTTCTGGTTTCATTTGTGCATTCCAAGAATGAAGAAAGAGATGAGCAAAAAAGAAAAAAATCCAGCTGTTACCTAAATTTATTTTTCCTCTATCAGGAAATTAATGGCTTTCATAATATGTTTCCATTTATATCTTGTTAACCATATCTACATTGTATGCCTACTCTGAGCTTTGAGAAAGTCTGGGAAGTCATCTTAAATTTATTAAGACTAATTTAGACACAATAAAATTAAAACATTTAATCTGCACAGATCCATGACCTTTTGGACTAATATATACACTCATGAAGCTACTACTCTGATCAAGATACAGAACAGCCCATCTTGAAGAGACAAACTTAACTGAGCATTTTGCCATCTTGAATGACAAAATTGGGTTCTAGAAAGGAAATACGATAGAGATGATATTAAGGTTGGCCACAGAAAGCACGTGCCACCTTGAAGCTAAATATTGAGGTGTCACATGTCACTTCTGACACTTCTTGCCAAGGTCCTGGACTGACCAGGTCTCGGGCCCAGTTTAACTAGGTTCCAGATGCGGACCGCTAAGTTACCTTGCTCAAGTACAGTTTCTCTTAGGTGCCTGAGGGCTATCTACTTCAGCTGGAGAGAGAGAGAGAGAAAGAGTGAGTATTAGAGAGAGTAAAGCAGTCTTCTTAGAAAGATAGATCTTAGTCTTTGATAGAGCTTAGTGATCTTCAGCAGAGAGATGCCATGCTGGTGTTTTGCAGGCAGGAGAAGAGACAGAGTCAGAGTAAGCAGGTCCGTGATAGAATGCGCATGCTCCTGACTGCCTTCTCCTCCAGCCTAATCTGGAAGGAGAATGAAGGCTTATGTCATGCATTTCAACAGCACAGGTGTAGAGACTGCCAATTCACCACTGCTCTCATCTCACGAGCTCTCGTGTTTGTTAGGAGAGCTAACTCCCTCTCCATGCCCTTTCCACCTAGGTTTTCATTATTGAGCTATACAGGTATTTCTTATAACTCTCACTCCTCCTAGCCATAGGCTATATGGGCTGCAACATTGAGGTACTTAAATAAGGGGTTTGGAAAAGTGGAACTGCAAAGTAGGAAATACCTATAGGTGGGAGAAGACTTCAGTTACAGTTAAGCCAGCTTAAAAAGTGAACTTGGATGAGTCTCCCAGATCTATTTATGTATCAATTTCCAAATACGAAAAAAAAAGCTCTTGAAAAAAGTCTTGTATGTGTCCAAAATCATTGTGCAAACCAAATGAGGTACTTATGTGAAAGCATACTGAGATCTGTTAAGCTTTATTCAAATATAAAGAATTGCCTTTAATTCCCATTATCAGAGGTGTTTTTCTCTTTGAAAATGATGATGAACTTGAACTTATTGGCCTGAAATATCACAGTTGTGAAATTCAAATGTTCTTGTAAAGTATACTAACTTTTACATTTATTAATGGGTTATAAATCAAGGCAATACACACATCTGTACAGAATTCATGTTACGTTTGTGTTACTTTCAGCTCTCCTTATACCATGTCTCTTTCAATTGGGTGAGTAGTACTAAATGCATAATTTTTTTGAGACCTTCAAACATGTGTGATTTCTTAGTTATGGGCTAACATTTTGCAAAACATTACTTACGTCTTTCGTTCATGTGTATTATAATTTTTTGAGAAATTATTATTTTTGCAAAATCAAATAATGCTGAACTCTTGGAATATTTAGGAAGAACATTTCTGTTAGATGTTCTCAATTTTGAGAAAAAAACACTCTTTTGAAATTCATTCCACGGAATCAGTTGCAAAAAATTAAAAATACAACCCCCTTGTAAGATTTTGAGGGTGCTCTGTAGAATCAGAGCCCTTAACTGCTCATCATGCAGTATCTATGAGAAAATGTGGTCACTTGTGATGGCCGGTTTTCTCTGAGCTTCGGCAGACCACTACTCTTTTTGTAGACTTTTACCATGATCAATGCCAATTAATACAATTTTATTTAAAATAAGGGTATTTAGTAATCTTGACATTCATTTTCTCTGACCTATAACTTGTTTAAATTAAAAATTGTTTATTGTGATTTCCCATTAAAAATCTCTGTTGTTTTGTCCCTAAAATTTCCAGGTTGGATTCAGGGCTGGCTCTGTTGATCCTGGGGGAGGCTGCCAAATTAAACATGGCCTGCTTGAAAGTTTTAATGGACATAGTGAGAGATTTTCTTTCAAGAATCATGTCTGTTCAGAATCAGGTACAACCTTGCTAGTTTAGATGTGAAAAGAGACCTGAATGGAAACATATTTTATTTTTTACCACTATTTAAATAATAAATTATATTAAATCCTGTAATGTATATAACTTTGTAATAGTAATTTTAATTAAGTATGAATGTATGTTTACTATTTACCTTTACACTGACCATTCATCATAAACATGTTTCATTGTCATTACATAATATTGAAATTTTAATTAATTAATTTATTTTTTATTAAATCATAGCTGTGTACATTAGTGCAATCAAGGGGCACAATGTTCTGGTTTCACATACAATCCGAAATGTTCTCATCAAACTGTTTAACACAGCCTTCATGGCATTTTCCTAGTTATTGTATGAAGACGTTTCTATTCTGCATTTAGTAAGCTTTGCCTGTACCCTTCTAAGATGCACCATAGGTGTGGCCCCACCAATTACTCTCCCTCCACCCCACCTTCTCCCCTCCCCTTCATTGCTCATTTCCCCATATTCTTGTTCTATAGTTGGGAAGCCCAAGTGCCCATTGACCCATTAATGGATTAGTAAATTGTGGTACATGTATACCATGGAATACTATGCAGCCTTAAAGAAAGATGGAGACTTTACCTCTTTCATGTTTACATGGATGGAGCTGGAACATATTCTTCTTAGCAAAGTATCTCAAGAATGGAAGAAAAAGTATCCTATGTACTCAGCCCTACTATGAAGCTAATTTATAGCTGTCGTATGAAGGGTATAACCCAACTATAACACAAGAATATGAGGAAAGGGGCAAGGAGAGGGAGGAGAGGGGGGAGGTTGGGGTGGAGGGAGGGTAAGTGGTGGAGCCACACCTATGGTGCATCTTAGAAGGGTACAGGCAAAACTTACTAAATGCAGAATACAAATGTCTTCATATAATAACTGAGAAAATGCCAGGAAGGCTATGTTAATCAGTTTGATGAAAATAGTTCAGATTGTATGTGAAACCAGCACATTGTACCCCTTGATTGCACTATTTTACACAGCTATGATTTAATAATAAAGACAATAAAATAAAATAAAATAGCTTTGAGACGGAGCAGAGAAACTAAGAATGGGGCTTATTCTCAGAGAAGAAGGGAGGTATTGAAACCTGAGCTTCTCCTTGTCTGAGGTGGGTCTTTTTACTAAGGGCTGCTTGCTCAGGCAGTAAACATTTTAGATCTTGACTCTTTCTCCCCTACCTTATTCTCCTCCTTTCTTGTTGGCTTCTCAGGAAAATTTCCAAAGATGTAGAGAACAAAAGAGGATATAGACACACTTTTAAAATAGGAAACAGGAGGCTGGTGAATTAAAGAAACCCAAATCCTGTGCTTTCACATCTCTCTTTTTGATAGTTTGCTTTCAGAAACTTAGAACAGCTCTTTTCAAATGGATTCTCAGAGAAAGCACTTACTTATCTTATTTATGGGCATTTTAACACTGATGGAGAGAACATTAGGGATCGCAGCTGAGGCCATCAGAGCATTACCTTTGCTGACAAACTTCCTGACTTCAATGATGCATGTCTGCAGGCATCGATGTCCTTTTGTGTATATTTCTAAAATTGGATCTTATACATCTGAGTCAAGATAATTTTGCCTTCCTTGTATGTAAGAGGTTATATTCGGCAGTGCTTCAAGGACAAGGACTATTGACAGGACAAATTTTGTTAGCTCATGCAAATTTCAGTGTTCACTATATTACCTGGTCAGAGTATGTATTTAGGAATCCATGCCTCCAAAGGATATACCTGCAAATATTTTATTCTGTTTTAGAGGGGAAAGTGGGATGGTGAAAAGTTGGACTGGAGTGATGGTAACAATCGGTGTGGGCCAGACATTAACTAAATACTGCACACATTATTTCCTTTTAGTTTTCATGACAAATTGGAAAATTAAAAGTTGTTTTCTGCATTTCTGTGGATGAACAAGTAAACTCTTAGAAAAACCAGGCTGCTTGCCCAAGGTTACATGGTTAGGGACTGTAAAAGCCAGAATTTAATCATAGTTTTTTAAACTTCAAAATTCTTTTTTTCTAATATCTCTCTGCAAATGAGTCAATTAGTCAGAGTATGACGGATTTTCAAAAACTATGGGGCTAAAGAGAAAAGAATAGAAATAATAAAAAAAAGATTTACTGGTTATATTTAAATTGATTTCTTTTAATTGGCCCTTTTTTTCCTGCCCATGGTTTGAATGTGTCCCTGAAGGTTCATGTATTAGAAATTTAATCCCCAATGCAACAATGTGGAGAGGTGGGACTTCTATGAGCTGATTAGGTCATGAGTAGATTACTGCTGTTGAGGTAGGAGTGAGTTAGTTATTGCAGGAATGGGTTCCTGATACAAAGCTGAGTGCTGTCCTCTCCCCCTCTCTCCCACTCTCTCAGGAGTGGTTAGTTCTTCCACCTTCCTATATGGGGTGAAGCAGCAAGAGAGCCTTAGACTTTCCAGCCTCCAGAACTATGTGAAACAAATCTCTACTTTCTATAAATTACCTAGTCTCAGTTACTGTTATAGCAAAACTAAGACAGGGGCTTTAAAAGAGAAATTATGTGATCCACGGTAACCCACATGGTTTCATTAAGAATCATAAAGAAAAAGTAATTTTTTCCACTTTTAACAGGAATAAATCTCAATGCCATTAATAATGTGAATTCTTTCTCTCTTTAAAAAGATGATAATTGGCTGGACATGGTGACTCACTCCTGTAATCCTAGCACTTTGGGAGGGTGAAGTGGGCAGATCTCTTGAGGCCAGGAGTTTGAGAGCATTTGAGCAACATAGCAAGACAGTATCTACCAAAAAAAAAAAAAAAGAAAAAAAGACTATTAAGATGTTAATTTTATCCTGGCTCGGTGCCTGTGGCTCAGTGGGCTAAGGCACCAGCCACGTACCCCTGAGCTGGCAGGTTTGAATCCAGCCTGGGCCCGCCAAACAACAATGACGGCTGCAACCAAAAAATGGCCAGGCGTTGTGGCAGGTGCCTGTAGTCTCAGCTACTTGGGAGGCAGAGGCAAGAGACTCGCTTGAGCCCAGGAATTGGAGGTTGCTGTGAGCTGTGATGCCACAGCACTCTATCCAGGGTGAGCTTGAGGCTCTGTCTCAAAAAAAAAAAAAAAAAAAAAAAGATGTTGATTTTATCCAGATATTTGACAAAATATGTTCAGTTGTCATTAAGGATGATATAAAAATGTGAAGTTAGGTGAATCAATAGCTAAATGTAAATTCAGATTAATTCAGTATTTAAATAATGTCGATACATTAATATTGACTTTTAAAGATTTCTTCAATAGCATATCTACTGTACAATCTACAGACATCTAGCAATTCATATAACCATTTTCAGTCAACAAAGTATTTTCATATTTTGGTACATTTTCTCTCCTCCAGAAGAGAAAGCTGAGACTCATGGTGTTATGTGATTTGCCAAAGGTCACAAGCTCAAAAATAATGGCATCAAGCAACAAACCTAGTTATTTTGATTTCAAAATCTGTGCTTCTTGCCACTATACTAAGAATGCCTTGGAAACATTTTTATAAGTGATTTGCATGAAATATGGAAGTGTGGCTTATTGAATTTGTCCTTCATACAGAACTGCAAGTTTATACTAATGTGACTTAATTACAGAATCAAAATTGAAAGGAAAAGAACCTTTCTGACAGAAGAGTGAACATAAGGAAGGAAATTGGAATTTAGTTAGGATAGATAAAAACTCTAATATTAGGTTCAATTAATGGATTCAATGACTTTGGGGGGTCCTTTCCAACTGTCTGAATGTTTGTTATGTAAAACAAACATTCATTATGTTAAATAATGAATACTGTCTTTTCTTTTTCTTCATATAGAATTTAAACACACATTTACCTTTGATATCCTGTGCTGATTTTATTAAATATTTACATAAACCTTGATTTAGAGACATATGATATGAGTATTGTTGAGATTTGTTCTGTAAAAAAGTGATTGATTAGATCTACTTTGAGGGGAATACCATAAGAACCTGATGTATAACAACAGGATTGAATAATCCCTACTATAAACAAACTAAATGGATGTGTTATTTTGCACAAAATACAAAAAAATATTTTCTGTGTAATAGTTGTTTAACAATGAGAAAATTATGTGAATATCCAAGGCTAGACTTCATTTGTATATCTAGCCTTGCTACCAGCATGACTTTTTCACATTTGAAAGATGTATTTATAATTCTCCTTCTTCTGAATTATTTGTCTGCTGAACAAAATAACTTTTCTTATTTTCGAAGAGCCAATGGGCAGTATATCATGTATATACCATTAAAATATAGGTTGATCATATACGTCTATGCAAAACAGCGGTGTTTATATAATGTCAACAGCTGGCTATTTTTCTGTCAGTGTTGAATAAGGCCAGTAATAATTGTAGAAGCTAAACCAAATGTACTGTTCCAACAGTGACAGGCTGGAGTTCTTAGGTCCTTCAAGGAATAATTGACAAGGTTCTGTCACAGATCCTTTAGCTTCTTTGTTCATTTTTATTTTTTTCTGTAAGAGGTAGATTTTTTTTTGGTTATGTTTATATTTCATAAACTATATTATTTTTGAACCAAAAAGGAACTGAGGTTTTGATCATTTTAAGTAATGGAAATGTGAGTGAGAAACTTGCTTGATATTTATTAAGCTTTCTGTCAGAATTTACTACCTGTAAGTTGTCATGACTATAAAAATGGAAGAAATAGACTTCTGGGAGCAGTGTAGTATGTGGGATAAAAATGCTGGACTTCAGAATCTAATGCAGCTAAGTTCAGTTATCATCACTGTGAATTCTTAGTGTGAGAGTTTAGCCAAGCTACTTACTTTATTTAAACTTCCATTTTCCTCATGTATTATGATGTTGATTAATTAATCTCACATTTAAGTTTAATAATAACTATTTTCCTAAATCAAGAGGGCATTTTATATACTTTTTATATATCAGGGGCAGAAATAAACAAATTATTTCTGTACAATTCTCACACATGTTCCTGTTGCAAACTTCCAATCCATTTTGAAGATATTCATGTTCAAACTATATGATGCAAAACTACAGAATCTTAAAGAGCCAAATCTTGTCCTCTTAGTAGAGTGTAATTTTGTTTTCTACTTTATTGATATGCTTGGTAAGCCAATCTCAAATTATTGACATGAACCTAATAGTAAGTCATAGATATGTTTTGTTTTTTTCATTTGCTTGTTTGCTAGAAATATATGTGACTAAACATTAATTTTGAAATGAATATAAATATATTTGAGTTATCTCTTTTTCCTGAATGAGTTGTGAAGAAATCTTGATACTTCACTTAGGTGAATGGTCTCTACTTCCATCCAGGTTGTTACAAAAGGTATCAATTCATCTTTTTTGTTTTATTTTTTTACGGCTGAGTAGTACACCATGGTGTACATATAATACATTTTATTAATCTGTTCATGAATTGGTGAGCACTTGGGTTGATTCCACATCCTAGCAGTTGTTGAACTGTGTGGCAAGAAACTTTCAAGTGCAAGTAGCACAGGTGTTTTTGATAAAATGTCTTTTTTCTTTTCGGTAGATACCCAGTAATGGCATTGCTGGAGCAAATACTTTTAGTAATTTGAGGACACTCCACACTGTTTTCCACAGAGGTTGTACCAGTTTTCAGTCCCATCAACAGTGTATGAGCTCCTTTCTCCTGTACCTATACCGGCATCTGTTGTTTAGGGATTTTTGATAAAAGCCATTCTCATGGGAGTTAAGTGATATCTCAGTGTGGTTTTGATTTGCATTTTCTTGATGATTAAAGACATTGAGCATGTTTTCATGATTGGCGATTAGTCTATCTTCTTTTAAAAAGCTCTGTTCTGTGCTTTTGTTCTTTTGCCTACTTTTTAAATGGGATTGTTTGATTTGTTTTCTTTGATCTTCTTGGATTCGTTGATTTGCTTGAGTTCCTTGTAGATTCTGGTTATTAGCCATTTATTGGATATATAGCATGCAAATATTTTCCCCCATCCTACAGGTTGTCTCTTCACTGTGTTGATTGTTTTCTTGGCTGTGTAGAAGTTTCTCAGTTGCTTTTGTGTCTTCATCTTCACTGATTTTTGCTTTTATTTTTATTTTTTTCTTGATTATTTTTAGTTTCATTTGTTCTTAAGTCTAATTTTTTTAAGACAGAAGCTGACACCTTTGGTTCTTTACCAGCTTTCTTCTCTCATCATTCCTTTAATTTCTCCCTAATTAGTGCTCTATTGATATCTTACATATTTTGATATGTTTTTCTTTTTATTTATTTTGAAATACCTTCTAATTCCATTTTGATTTCTTCTTTAACACCTTAGGTATTATATACGTTTTAGTGAGTTCCCAAATATTGAAGATTTTCCATGTATCCTTCTGTACTGATTTCTAATTTAATTCCATGCTGTTCAAAAGTATATTATCAGTGACTTGAATTGTTGGAAATTTATTTAAAATTTTCCCAGAATATAGTCCATCTTGGTAAATGCTTTGCATGTTCTTAAAAATAATACATATCTTTTTGTTGTTTGGTGGAATACTGCATACATTTCAGTTAGCTCACGTTGGGTGACTCAATTTTTCACACCATCTATATCTTTATTATTTTTCAGTTGACTTGTTCTATCAATTATTGAGAAAGGGATATTTAAATTTTGACTATGGCTGTAAATTAACCTATTCCTTTTTGTAGTTCCATTCATTTTTGCTTCATGAATTTTGAAGCTTATATGGTTAAGCATGGTTGTGTCCATTTGATTAATTAACTCTTTAATCCATGGCAACATTTTTCTCAGTTCTGGGAATGTTTCAGTTGACTATTTTTCATGACATGTTGTACTTTTCTACTACTCTGCATGCCTGGTAACTTTTTCATTGGAATCAGATATAACATTGGTGTGTTACTACATATTTTTTTGTAATGCAAATATCTTCAATTTTGTTCCAGGATACAGTTCAGTTGATTGGAAGTAATCTATAAATTTTTAGGCAGGACTATCATCTGTCTTTAGCTTAGATCTAAATATTTTTCACTTCAGAGGCAAAGGGCTTCTGAGTACTCTAGTAAAATTCCTGTGAGTTCTGTTATTTTCCACTCTGGTTTATGGGAACAGAACTGAGTATTGTTCAATCCAACAGTTTTCAAGTAGTCCATTCCATAGACTCTATTACCTAACTCACACACAGGTATTGATCAAATTCTGCCAAAACCTTGAGAGAGACCTTTTTAAATCTCCAAAGTCCTTTTCTCCACTTCTCTGTCTTATAAACTGTAGCTGCCTTTGGGTCCCCAGACTCCTTAAGGAATGGCCTGGAAATCACTCAAGGATGTAGGATGGGGCAACAATAGGGTTTAGCTTACTTATTTCTCATTTCTCAGGGATTACTTTTCTACATTGTTCAACATTCAATTTTTAAAAAACAATTTGTTGTGTTTTTCCCAGTTTGTTTATTAGTTCAGATGGAATGGTATATCTGATTTCTGTTGCATCTTCATCAGAAATCAGGGCCCAGTGGTAATAATTTCTGAAGATTTACTAGTTGAAAGCACTGTTACATCCTAGCAGCACGTAAACTTTGGAAATATAAGTCTTACCCTTCCTTATATTTTGGATTTATGGTTAAATAAGGAAGTAAATATTATTGTAAAGATTGTTTGTAGGGTATATAGGTAGAATCAATTGAGATGTAATAAAGATAGCATATCACTTTTCTAAATTTTATGACCAACTTTATTCAGCACCATATATTCCTGCCCAAGTCTGAAATTAGATGTTCCTACTTCTTACATGTGAAAATGTATATGTACACATTTGTGTGCCTACTTTGCTTACTTTCTAAGGATACTGATGAATTAACTCAATAGAATTCATTTAAGAACTAGTCTAGTTCATGAAACAGTTGTGATAAAAATCCTCAAGCTGTATTGAGAAAACTTACACCAGAAGGAGCTGAGGAACATAGAAGACATACCACCAATGTGAGCCTCAAATTTTTTCAAGAATATGGCAAATTTTTCATGGGTATTTCTTTTTGCTGTTGATTATGGGTTACAAAGCTTTGGAGTGAAGCAGGAGTAAAGCAATAGAACAGCTGGGCAAACCTGACAGAGCACTCCAAAAGCCTGGCCAGGGGTGGTGTTTTTGGTTGCTTTCCCGTGAACCACCTGCCTCCAAGTTGCATGGATACAAAGATGAATAAACTATCAGTAACTTGTTGAAAGACTGAAGGACAATGTGCAACAGATTTATTTGTGATACAAACCTGGTCAGAATCACCAATTTCTTGAGCAAGAAATTCTTAGACGACAATAGAATGTTACGGCAATGTAATGAAATTAAAGAAAAGGAAAAGAAATATAAAATGACTTAAAAACAATATCTTGGTTAACAAGAATCAAATATAGATACATCAAATTGGTGGCTGAGG
This sequence comes from Arctocebus calabarensis, assembly GCA_963573935.1. Taxonomy (NCBI): domain Eukaryota; kingdom Metazoa; phylum Chordata; class Mammalia; order Primates; family Lorisidae; genus Arctocebus; species Arctocebus calabarensis. The sequence goes on along the minus strand of CAUYON010021934.1, from coordinate 784 downwards.
ATGGGTATATAAGAAAGAAAGGTCAGGCTTTACTAGCATTTAGGTAAGAAAGGATCTAAAAGATAAATAGAGAAAGCACAGACAGAGATCGAAAGGGCTTTATTTAAGTCATTTTTCTATGAAAATCATGTTCAAAACATTTAAAATACAGTGTTTCAATTATGCCACACATAAAACTGAGTGTTTATCACTCCTATTTAGCTCAAATGAAGTGTTTTAATTACAGGAACTCAAACCTTTATAGGTTAAAACCCGAGTTCAAAGGAAAAATATCATTGTAAGTTTGATCTTCATTATTGAAAGGATTTCATAGGTTCTTTATATTTCCTTATAAAGACCTTCAAAGCAGAGACAAATCATCAGTCACATTTTATCAACAATAAGAGTTTGTTGATTGAAAAAATTTAAATCAGAAGACATAGTCTTGAACATTTTCTTCCACATACTGGGCAATCTGAAGCAAATAGTTTAACATCTCTCATGTCTCAATTTCCTTTCTTTATGATAAATATAATAGAAAAAAATAAGTCAAAGACCTAGTTCAGAACCATCTCTTACACTTACTGGGCAACCCTAAACAAACTACTTAACATCTCCATGTCTGGATTGCCTCATCTCTATAATAAACACATTAGAAAACATTCATTTGGGTGGTGCCTATGGCTCAGTCAGTAAGGCACCAGCTCCATATACCAAAGGTAGCAGGTTCAAACCCAGTCCTGGCTGAACTACAACAAAAAATAGCCGGGCGTATTGGTGGATGCCTGCGGTCCCAGCTACTAGG
>CAUYON010021933.1:0-20743 GCA_963573935.1 Arctocebus calabarensis | reverse complement strand
TGTTTGGTGGGCCCGGGCTGGATTCGAACCTGCCAGCTCAGGTGTACGTGGCTGGCGCCTTAGCCCATTTAGCCACAGGCACTGAGCCTATTTATTTATTTTTTTGAGACAGAGTCTCACTATGTTGCCCTTGGTAGAGTGCCATGGTGTCACAGCTCACAGCAACCTTGAACTCTTGGGCTCAAGTGATTCTCTTGCCTCTGCCTCCCAAGTAGCTGGGACTACAGGTGCCCGCCACAAAGCCCGGCTATTTTTTGGTTGCAGCCATCATTGTTGTTTGGCGGGCCCAGGATGGATTCGAACCCGCCAGCTCAGGTGTACGTGACTGGCACTTAGCCCATTGAGCCACAGGCGCCGAGCCTAGACTCTATCTTAAATGTGAACAGAAGCTATGACTTGAATATCGGCCTATAGAAATAATTTATTCTGTGTTCTTCAGGGTAACAGTCAAAAGAAAAGTAGAACTGGAAAATGGCATCTGTGTGTAGAGCCTATACTGTATTATCTATAAGTGGGCTAAGTGTCTTCGATTTGCTAGGCAATGTTGTAGAAGCTTTCATTAATTCAAAGGAATCATCTGGGCATGCTTGTAATCCTGGCACTTTAGAGGGACAAGGCGAGTAAATTGCTTGAGCTCAAGGGTTCCAGACCAGCCTGAGCAAGAGTAAGAGTAAGACTCTGTCTTTACTAAAAATTGAAAAACTAGCTGGGCATTCTGGTGAGTGTCCATAGTCTCAGATACTCAGGAGGCTGAGGCAGGAAGATCTCTTGAGCCTGAAAGTTTGAGGTTGCTGTGACCTATGTTGACACCATGGGTGCTCTACCCAGGGTGACAGAGTAAAATGCTATTGAAAGGAAAGGAAGAAAGGAAGAGAAGAAAGAAGAAAGACAGACAGAACAGAAGGAAGGAAGGAAGGAAGGAAAGAATTGGAAAGAAGTGTAAGAAAGGAAAGGAAAGAAGGAAGGAAGGAAGGAAATCTAGAAAATCTATTAACTAATACTAGTGAGATTCACTATTTAAGAGCCTTCTCTCTCTGTTTCTCTCTCTCTTTTTTATTCTTTTGAGACAGAGTATTACTCTGTTTCCTCAGGCTAGAGTGCCCCGGTGTCATAGCTCACAGCAACCTCAAACTCTGGGCTCAAGCGATCCTCCTGCCTCGGGCTCCTGAGTAGCGGGGACTACAGGCATGTTCCACCACGGCTGGCTAGCTTTTCTATTTTTAGTAGAGACCGGGTCTTACTCTTGCTCAGACTGATCTCAATCTCCTGAGCTCCAGGGGATCCTCTGTCCTCGGCCTTCCAGAGTGCTAGGATTACAGATGTGAGTCACCTTGCCTGGCCAAGAGCCTTCTCTTCATTGTGTAAAACCAACCATCCCAAAGCCAACAAAAAGTAACACCTTATGGGTGGTAGGTCTTCTGACAACTCACTATTTTAGCTGTAATTGTTAATTCTTTAAATAACTGCTATTATTTTTATGTCAAACATATTTCATTTCACTTTTCTGACAGGGTCTCACACTGCTCTCCAGTCTAGAGTACAATGCTGTTATCATAGCTCATTGCAGCCTCCAAATCCTGGGATCAAGTGATCCTCCCACCTCACCCTTGCAAGGTGCTAGGATTACAGGCACGAGCCACTATATTTTCTAATTTTTCTGGAATAGTTATATTTTCATGAAATAGATTTCTTTTCAATAAACTTAATTTTTTCAATGCATAAATAAAAATTTAATTAGATTTATCAACACTATGAATTGTGATGTTTCCAACACACACACACACACACACAAATGTTTATGGTATCCCGTTTACTCTGATTTGATCATTACACATTATGTGCAGGTATCAAAATATCACATGTACCACCAAAATACATGTATTAGTTATATATTGATAAAAAAACAACAGAAAGCAAACAAAAAAGAATATAGAGCTTTTTCTCATTCAGACAGAAGGAATAAGTTTGATTTCTTTTTTAAGTCACACACCATGGTGAGTATAGTTAATAGTGGCATTTGTACTTTTCATTATCACCAAGACAGTAAATGTCTAATGTTCTCATCACAGAAAAAAAGTGTTGAATGTTTGAGGTGATAGATATGTTCAGTATCTTAATCTAATCTTTCCACATTGTATTTAGAAATCATTACACCACTTTGTACCAAACAGATACATACTACTGTAATTTGCTAATATCTATATACATGCAATTAAAAAAGACTATGCATGGGAATGGATATATTAAAAAAGGGAACTTTGACTGAGAAAAAGCTTATAATTGCCTTTTTTCAATTTATAAAGACCACTTAAAGAGCAGTATTTTTTTCAATCTTAGAAGTGGTCAGCAGTGTAGTCCGCTATACACCGATCCGTGGCTGCCTGCACAGACAGTGGGATACAGAGGGCCTGATAGTGTATGACTTCTCAGGGAAAACATGGTGGTTCTCACCTTGATGCTTCTTGGATTATTATTTTTAAAGGAATCCAGCTGCCATGGTAGGAAGACACTTAAGAAGTCTATGTAGGGTGGTGCCTGTGACTCCGTCAGTAAGGCACCAGCCCCATATACCGAGGGTGGCGGGTTCAAACCCAGCCCCAGCCAAACTGCAACAAAAAAATAGCCGGGCGTTGTGGTGGGCACTTGTAGTCCCAGATACTTGGGAGGCTTAGGCAAGAGAATCGCCTAAGCCCAGGATTTGGAGGTTGCTGTGAGCTGTGTGATGCCGCAGCACTCTACCAAGGGTGATAAAGTGAGACTCTGTCTCTACGAAGGAGGAGGAGGAGGAGGAAGAGGAGGAGAAGGAGGAGGAGAAGAAGAAGTCTCTGTAGAGGTCCCTTGGTGAAGAACTGAAGCCTCTTCTGATAGCCAGCACCACCTTACCATACACATGAGCCTTCTAGGAACCAGATCCTGAAGCCCCAGGAAACCTTTCATATAATCGCAGCCCTGATGAGGTTTTGACTAAAATCTCATGAGAGAACCTGAGCCAGAACCAACCAACTACTGAATCCTTCACCTACAGAACTGTGTGAGATAATGAATGATTTTTATTTTTTGGTTTCTTTTTTGTGTGTGCGATTTTTTAAAATTTAATGAGTTTTCTTCTGAGCTGAATGTGTGTGTCCAGCCTAGAGCCCATGGCCTCAAGAGGTCCTGAGGAAATGTGCCCATGGCAGCTGGGTTATAGTTTGGTTTTACACATTCATGAAGACAGGAATTACAGATAAGACCCAAAGTCAACAGGCAGGTGGTATGTGGTTTGGCAAAACAAGGAGGGACATCTAAAAATTGTGGGAGCAGGACTTACAAGTTATAAGAGGGTTTAAATATTCCTTGATTTGTATCTTCTTAAATAAATGAAGCATTCTCTAAAGGGTTGGAATGTTTTAACATAAGAAGAAGATGTCTGTTCATCAGAGCCAAGCCACTGGACCTTGATTTGTTAAATAAATTGACGGCGGCCTGCAGGTATGGTTCAAGCTTTGTCTTGGATAGCCTGAGGTTTGTTAATGACTTATAAAGAAGGGAGGGGGCATGACAGGGCATCTGTGACCTTCATTCTCATGGTCAATAACCTAGATTTAGGGTATTTCTGGGTTCCGCTGGGGTAAGAGGAGGTGAATTAATGAGCTAGGGGTGTAAGATTTTAGTTTAGCTCCCAATTCCCCCCCTTTTGGCCCTGATTTGTCAGAAGCAGCATCAGCGGCCAAACTTTCCTTTGGCCTCATATTGCCAGAGTTCCTCCAGGCCCTGAGAGGGATCCTTGTGTGGACAAGAGAACGTAAGAGCCAGAAAGGCTTATAGTCAATTAAACATTCTAGGCCCGATGGGACTGGAGGAGGACAGGCACTTATCAACCCTTTAAAACCTTCTAGGCAACATAAGAAAGAAAACTAAAACGCCAAAGTCAAGGTTATAAAATCGATTTACCTGTAAGTATTGAGTTATTGTACTCTTCATTTTAGTTGAAGACTTGAAGAAATTTCTTATTGTTGGGAGACCTAATGCAGCCCCCCACACACCTTATTCTCCCTTCTTCCCCTCCCCCTCTCACTCCTTTCCTCCTAAGACAAAGGACACAAAAGACCTAGTTAGCTCCCCCACTTAACTTTCCAAAGGACCTTAATTTACCAAAGCCCTCCAGGCAAGCCGTGAAAATTTGCCCATCCTGTATGGCCCCATGTAGAAGGGGTCTCTCACTGCCCCCAGGAACGGATGTCATCCTGTTTCTTCTTCCACGGCCCAGACAGGTAACTGTGTCTTTCAATAAACCTGGCCTGAACATCTCTGCTCAGGGCTCAGCGCTCATACCTTTCGGTTATATATACAACATGAGTTAGCATTTAAGCTTAAAAATTTAGAGACTTTTGTTTTATCACAATATTCTTATAATTTTTCCTAAGGTGGCTGATACATTTCTTATTTTATCTCTGATTGCACAAACCCTGTAACTGAAAACAATTATGCCCAGGTAGGTCTAAATCTATGGCAAGCAGGAAATTCTTTATGGTTGGGATGGATATTTGGACCAATTTGCTAGTAAAAGGCAAAGTCTGTCATTTAGCAGTATTTGTTTAGGCATCTGTGTGCCCATCCTTGATCTGGAGGGTCTAATCCAGTTCCAGATCTTGAAATCACACAGGCCTACCTGGTTCACAATAGTTCCTGGGCCTAGAATATTAAGCCACAAAGTTTTGAAATAATTTATTACATAGAAACTAAAGTAACCTAATATATCCTTATCAAAAGACATGATACAACCTATAATGGATTATTAATAATCTCAGATAATTACAAATCTATTGCTACCAGACATAATATTCAAAAAGAAAAAAAATGTTTGGGGTCTCCCAAAGATGTACGTTCAAAAAGATCTAAATGCTTGGAACCTGTGACTATCTTACCTTATATGCCAAAAGGGAGTGTAGATGTTATTAAATTAAGGATTTTGACATTGGGAAATCATCCTGGGTTATCCAAGTGGGTATAAGATAATCACAAGGGTTCTTATGGGGAGATAACAAAAGTGTCCAGTGAGATGTAGAAGATGAAACAATAAAAGAAAGAGGTGGAAATGATACAAGCAAGAGACCCTGCCCCACAGGACACAGGCAGCCTCTAGAGGCAAAAATAGCCAAGGAAATGGATTCCCCAGTGAGCTCCAGAACAAACAGAGCCCTGCCAACGCCTCCATTTTAGGGACCTGCAGATTTGTAAGAGAATAAAAATTATGTTGTTTTTAGCCACTAAATAGGTAGTAATTTGTTACAGCAACTAATAGGAAACTAAAACAATAAATTAATATTATGCTATGAGGGCAAAAAAACCTGTTAAAACAGATTTCATTACTTTATCTTTAAAAAGCCCTTCTGCGCCTAAAAATCACTAGACTTTATTCTGAACAAATATCTTCCAATGGCAGCAATCTGCATTGTTTAGAAACTCAAATGATTCTCATCATTTAATTAAGAAACATATCTGGCAATGCTAAGCCTTGTGCACTTTTACTCAAAATGCAAAGGTTTTTGATGCAGGGAAAGAAATCCTGTTGCTAGCATGAGCTCGGTAAATATTAACCAAAAGCATTTTTAGCAATAAAACTAATTTGAGAATCTTCGGGTACTTTTTCTTTTCATAAGCGGGTTTGATTCAGGGTTTATTTTTTTTTTCAGTGATAATAACAAACCTAATACTTTCATAGACGCATATATGTCTCAGGTGACCCTTCTATAAAGGGAGTAAAACTATTACTGCTATTTTTAGTTCAATTCATGAGGAGTCTAAATCTCAGCTCCTTTTCTCTTATCCTCGATAGAGTGCAGTGGTGTCATAGCTCACAGCAACCTCCAGCTCTTGGGCTTAGGCGATTCTCTTGCCTCAGTCTCCCCAGTAGCTGGGACTACAGGCACCTGCCACAACGCCCGGCTCTTCTTTTTGTTGTTGCAGTTTGGCTGGGGCTGGGTTTGAACCTGCCACCCTCAGTACATGGGGGCCGATGCCCTACTCACTGACCTATAGGTGCTGCCCAATCTCAGCTGTTCTTAAACGCCTTCTTGAAGATCACCCAAGTATGAATACTCAGAGCAGTGAAAGGAGATTGCTTATTCATTTAATTACCAATGCTTCACTTTATATTGTGCTTTTTTCTAGTTCAAGTTAAAGAAAACAATATCTAATCAGAATGATAACTGCTTAAAATGTTTATCATTCTTTTTCTTTTCCAAAGTAATGTTGAGCACGTCTGTGTTCACCAGGCCTATGGCAGTGAGACAGATGCAACCTCTCTCTTCAGGAATGACACAAACAAGCAGGCTGGCATTTACCCTGAAAGCTGGTGGGGAATCAACCAGTAGGGGTCGATCTAGAAATGGGGGCATTGTGGAGGGACTTCTCAGACGTAGTAACTCAAATTTGTGAATTAGAGCTGCACACGTTAGCTGGACCAATGGGAAACAGAGGTGGGGCAAGGTGTTCAGGTGTTCCAGGAAGAAGAAACAGAGGACGCTGGGAAGAGGCTTCCAAGAATGCTCCAATAGAAAGAATCCTCACACTGGGGACAAACTGCCCGTGGAACAGATGCCACCCTGATGCTGGCCATACAGTGAGCGCTGAGCCTTCCTGTCCAGGAGGGCGCCTGAAAAGATTTTTTTTGTTAATATGTTTTTTTTTCTCAAGAAATTGTCAGATTTTTGTGGTATCAAAATTTTACTTTGTTCACTTCATATCTCAAAGGGCTGTCTCGAGATTTTTTCTAAAAGAACTCCTAAAATACACTGGTCTTTTCAGATGGTACATAAATTCCTCCTAGCTATTGACCATAAGTATCTCTTTCTTTTTAACCCTGCCAATCTCACCTTTTCCCCAGATCCTTTACCGTGTATACACCTGTATTTTCTATGTGCTGAACTCATGCACTTGGGCAATGAGCAGACGTGGTGAGGACATTTTAAAAAGTCATTCGTATATCATTTTGCAAATTGCTTAACTCCAGAAGTATGCAGCCTAGAGTATATAAAGCATTTTAATAGCTTAGAAATGCAAAATTAATGCACAGCAATGCTATGTTAAACAACAGTTAATTTGCTTACCTTTTTGTACGCTGTATCATTTAATAAGCAACCAAAATTAATTCACTAGGGATCATGCTGAGGACCTTAAATAAATCAATATCTTTACTTACATGCAAGACTTACCATTAGATTAAATGAATTCATTTATTAAATATAGCTGAGTTATTTGTTTATTTTTCTGGGTTTTGAAAAGGGCAGATGTGTATCCTCTCTTAACTATTTGAAATAGGGGTTTAAAATGTCAAAATAATGCATTAAGAAAATTCATAGAGAGTCCAGAAGGAAGTAGTGGTCAGCACCTTACACTGGACAGGCACAGTGAGAGACCTTGTCATCAGGGCAGAAACTTTGTGCCTGGCATCCAGCAGGTATTCAGTAGTTCAATGAGTAAACACATGCCTATATGCTATGGTCTGAATCCATTCCCAGCCCCCTGCCAAATTCATATGATAGGATTTTAGAAAGGTAATCAAGTTAAAATGAGGTCCAGGCTGAACTTAAATCAAGTATGTCTGGGTTCTGCAGGAAAAGGGGAACTCAGAAGACAGATCTGCACACAGGGAGAAGGCCAGGTCAAGGTGAAGGCAGAGATGGGGTGATGCTTCTACAAGTTGACGAATGCTAAAGGTCACAGCAAACCATCAGGAAGTGGGAAGAAGCGTGGAACAGAGCTCTCGCACAGCCTTCAAAGGAATCAGCCTTACCAGGAACCTGATTTTAGATTTACAGCCCCAAGAAGGGAGACCAAGACATTCCTATAGTTTGAGCCAGCTCGCTTATGGTACATTGTTACAGAAGCCCTAACACAATAAAACTATCTTTCTAGTTAAGTCTTAGATACACAAGTTACAGGCTACGTTAACTTTAATATTCTATTATGACTTTCTTCAGTTCTTCAGTTGTGTTTATATTAGTATTTGGCTACCTAACTTCTTTAGAAAACAGTATATTAACCTATTTTCTTTGCCTGGGTGAAGGAACCTGACACCTGTGGCATTCTAGGTCCTTAAGTGTTGCCTTTTTACTGAATCCAAATTTTACAGAACAAATCCTTTTATTAAAAGGGGTGCAACAGAGAAAGATGAAGTTTTTCTTGTCTCCTTCGGTGCTTAAAGAAAGAACACTCTTGAAACTGGCCTTGAAAAAGTACTAAACAGCTGAAGGCCGCAGCTTCCCCACCCCTTGAGAACCTTCTGTATATGCTTGTCTGAGGATTAAATAAAATGATCACCACAAAATACAAAGCTGGCTGGGAAAAGGGCTGTAATAAATTAAATTTTCAAACATACAGTTGAGCTTTGTTATGAAAGAAATACATTTTGAAATTAGACATTATGGGTTTAAATTCTTAGTAACCGTATGACCTTGAGCAAGCTGTTATGTATTATCTCATCATGTCCACAGAGAGGTGACATTTCTTCATGTTTCTTTGTAATCATTTTGTGATGTGTTGTAAAGGTGGTTATGTAATATGTGAAAATCTCTTAGCAAGTACTTGATTAGGAACAATGTTATTATTACCCATCGAGTACTAAAACAGCCGCTAGATACAGAGTGGGAACTGAGAATTGTTAAGAAGTTTCAAAAGTGAAAAAGTCAGTTTTACTTCTTAGAAAACACACACAAAAAGAAGCATTTGAAACTATTACAGTGTGGAAATCCAGCTGCTATAACAAATAAACCACCAAATTTCCATGGCCAAACCCAGCACAAGTTTATTTCTTATGCAAAAGTCCAAAGTGACCCTTGCCCTTTGACAGGTTTTCCTTCCCACAGTGATTCTTGGAAGCTCTGTGTTCTCTGCCTTCAGCCAGCAGAAAAAAAAAATGGGAAAGAGTGTGGCAGACGTTGGAGAGAGTATAACAACTTTACTCCCACTCCTAAAATGACTACCCTCTTTCCCACATGTTCCATTGATGAAAATAATTGCACCTGGATGCTAAAAGCACAGGAAATATAGTCACTGGCTCAGTAGAAGTCCCAGCTACAAGGTCACACTGTGAAAGGAGATGATGGTTTATCCATATTTGTCACAGAGCTAAACCAACGTCCAGAGACAAAATGGAATGAGCCCAACATGGGAAGAAGCACCGAATATAGTCTGGGTATAACACCAGCTCTTCTCAAAACTCTAAACCGGAACATTGGAGTGCTGAGCCACTTTCAAACCCTCTGGTAGTTGTAAAATCAACAACAGAAAATCCTACCTGGTGGTAGAAGCAGGAGAGAAATAAGGAAAAAGAAAATGCTATTAAGCCCTATTTTAGGAACATGGTTACTATTATAAGATTCTAGAGTGATGTTATAAATAAAGAATTTAAGCTTATGGTTGAAGAGTTGTGACATATTTCTATTGCCACGCATCCCTGGTAGTTGACGGCTATACATCAGAATGAACGTAATTACTGGTACAGCCATTCTTCTGGGCTTCAATAGTGGACTTGGACCCTTGTGTGTGACAGGTCTGACCTTATGAGGTATGACTGGGTTTTACGTGTTTTTTTTTTTTTTGTTATTTTGCTTGATAGATGATCATTAAAGCAAGGTTAGTATTCAACAGCAGCACTTGCCTTTTAAGAAGACCTTTGCTCAAAATTAGCTATGTCAGCAGCACCACTGTATGATTTGCTGTTGTGCTCAAGAAACTCTAAATTGCAGGGCTAACAATGCCACTCTTGGAATGGCAATGCATGGTGCGCAGATGCATAAGAAACCTGCCAGGATGGGCAAGTACTTTCTAAGAACTAATAAGCCAAACTAAATGGCTTATGGCAGGTATCAGGATGGGGGGAATAAAAGCTATCTAAAGGGAAATATGCACCAGCCAGCACTAATGTATCTGTCAGCCAACTGTTCCATATTAAAGTGAGTCAATAGAAAGTGCTTTCCTAGAAGTCAGACTTGGATTCAATTTGAAAATAACTCATTGTCTTAAATTTTTATTAAAAATTATCTCCTTATAACATAAGGGTAGCATTTACTCTTATTTTATAGATAATATTTTAAATGGTAAAATTTAACAATGTAGAATTGTGTCTTTGTAATAGTCATAATAACTGATTAAATCACTTATTTTCCCAGTAAGAAAAATTAAATAAATTTTGAAAAATTAAATGTTGAAAATTTAAATAAATATGTGGCATACATTCCCTATGGCTGAAGAGTTTCCTCACCTTTATTCCTTAAGATGCTATTTTTGTAAGTAACAATAAAAAGAGTCCATCTGTAATTTTATCAGCAAATATTATTATGGCTGAGGAGCCAATGATTCTCAAGAAAAACATGAGAGTTCTATGTGCCACTTTTATTGACTTAATAGTTGAGGCTCATTAAAAAGATATAGTATTGATTTAGGTTCTAAACCTGTTTAAATATTCCATTAAAATTCATCAAAGAAAAAATAGTAGCACAATAATTTAGTACAAAATGGTAGCTAGTAATACATAAGAATTCGTACACCAAAAATAATTATAGTGCAGGATAATTGCTTCCTGGAAATAATGCTTTGGAAGTTGCATCAAATGTCTGAGTTCTCCTTTTTGCCAGGTCAGTTGAGATGAATCCAATCTATTTAACATCCTCTCTCATACAACTAAAGGCTAATTTCTTAGGAGTACAAGCTTGGGTAATAAAACAGAAGCCTATCCAAGTGGCTCAACCATTTCGTGAAAAGCTACTGCTTTCGTGGCTAGGCTTAAAGGAAGACATTTTACTAATACAGAAAAATTACATAATAGTTTATAAATTACGAGGAGGAAAACTTGAGGTTTAGAAATTAATTCTCCATCCAGAACTAAGAGGGGAAACAAAACAAACAAAATTGTTATCACCTTCAGAAGAGCTACAACCAGTAATTTATGGTTATGTTACTGAGTTGCTAAATTGCTTTAATTTTTTGATGAAAAGTAGAAAGGTACAGTGGAAAGGGGATTAATCGCTGAGTTTGGATTCATACAATGTATGACTTTGGACAAACTTTTGTAGACACACTTGTGCACACACTTGTGGGCTTCAATGACTGGAGATGAAATGAAAGGGTTAGGTTGGACAACTCTAACTTTTCTTTCGCTCCAGCCTATTGGCCTCTTGGTTTTCATGGATCTTGTTCTGGGGTTCCCAGTTCAAGGATATGAAGAAGTAAGTGGCACTTCCTTTAAGCTAGAGTTGGACCAGCAGTTTGGATTTTCTCAGAGATCTTGCAATTACAGTCTAGAAAGAGAAGAAACATCAGCTGGTGGCATGGTCTTCACTGAAGCAAGGCCTTTTAAAGACATGTGGTACCCCACATTCAACCTCAAATGTATTCAGAGAAGCATGGTGACACTATTTTAAGTGGTTGTTAGTCCAATGTATTATTCTTTAGTTTAGATTCTAGAGAGGCTTTTTTAGATCACAGTGAGGAAAATTAAATAAATGTTGAAAGGAACCAACTTATTACTGGGAATAGGCCATCCCTTACAGAGTGGAAACCAGTACTGCCCTGACACCAATGTTGGGAAAGCACACAGCAACAATAACAAAGAAAACTGCAGGTCAATATCTCTAAGAACATAGATGCAAAAATCTGCAACAAAATATTGGTAAACCAAATCCAAGCACATGAAAAAAAATCATTCCCCATGACCAAGTGGGTTTCACCAAAGGAATGCAAGGATGGCTCAGTATATGCAAAGTGAATAAATGTGAACAACCACATAAACAATTAATAACAGAACACAGATGGTCATCTAAATAAATGCAGGAAAATCATTTGATAAAATCCAGCACCTGTTCATGATAAAATTCCTTAACAACATAGGTAGGTATAAAAGGAACATACCTCAGAATGATAAAAGCCACATATGACAAACCCATAGCTGACATCAAAGTGAATGAGGAAAAGTTGAAGGCAAAACCCCTAAGAACTGAAATAAGACAAGGATGCCCACTTATGCCACTTCTGTTCAACACAGTACTAGAAATCCTAGGCAGAGCAATCAGGCAAGATCAAAATAAATGTCATCCAAATTGGAAAAGAGGAGGCAAACTGTTCTTTTTTACTGATAATATATCTAGAAAACCCTGAAGAGCCCTCCAAACAATTCTGAGAATTGATAAGCAAATATTTTATATAATGAAAGAAAAAAAATAAAACTGTCTTCTGATATTTCTGGTAATCTTCACTCATTCCTGGGGATCTAGATTTATATCTGGGGTCATTTGCATTAGCTTAAAGAATATCCTTTAACATTTGTTTTATTGCTGGTCTATGATGATAAATTCTTATAGCTTTATTACTTTGCCTTTAGTTTTGAAGTGTGTTTTCACTGAATATAGAATTCTAAGTTGGCAGATTATTTTTCCTCAAATACTATTTAAAGGTCCATTGCCTTCTGGCCTTTGTTATTTCTGATAGAAATTCAGAAATTATTTTTATTCTGTTTTAATTTGTTTGTGTATAATGTATCTTTCCTCTGAGTTCTTTTAAGATTTTTCTCCTTATTTTCACTTTTCAGCAGTGTGATATAAAAATGACTGACTATGGCTTTATTTTTGTTTTTAGTTTGGTTGGGTTTTACTTAGCTTCTTGGCTTTATAGATTGCTTTTTATAATCCAGTTTCAACTATTTTTCCTGCTGCATTCTCTCTAACCATTCCTTCTGAATACAAATTATTTGCATGGCTTGCTGCTATCCCACAAGTTACTCTGGCTGTTTTCATTTTTTCAGTGTTGCTTTAAAATTTTGATTTGAGTGATTTATGCTAATCTGCCTACAAATTCACTGCGCCATTTATTTGTGTTTTCTCCCAGTCCATTGTTAATTCTGACAGATCTTTTTATTTCAAATATTTATTTTTCAGTCCTAAAATTTTCATTTGGATTTTTTTTTGTAGCTCTAGATATCTCTTGATATTTCCTATTTCTTTAATAATTATCTCATTTTTCCATATAGATTTTTAAATACACCTATCACAGTTATTTTAAAGTCCTTGTCTACTAAGTTAACATTTGTGCATATGTGGATTTAATTCTATTGACTGACTTTTTAAACGTATGTGTTTTTTTTCCTTTTTTTATGTTTATAATTTCTTTAAATTTTGGACTGAACAATTTATATGATACCATGGATAATGTGAGTTATGTTATATTCTTCTGAAGAGTATTGAGATTTGTCTTATCATACAGTTAAATTGTTGCCTGATTACCTTGTTTTTGTTGAGGCTGCTTACTTTATGACTTATTAGAGTAGGGTTATTTTAGTTTTACCTTTTCAGATAACTCCCTGAGTTCTGCTCATGTTCTTTTCTTCTAATTCATTGCCCCCTCTGATATTTTGATGGAAATACTAAGGTATTTAACAAGCTTGTCAGGAATCTGGGCACAGTTTACACCTGGTTCTAGCTGTTTGATGAGGTAGCTATCAGCCAAGGACGTGGTCTCATGTGAAGGTTCAATTGGTAAGTACATAGTGATGTGTAGTCCATTCCAAACCTACATGATACTGTTAGTCATTTGGTCCTTTGCTCCATAGGTCTCTGCACTGGGCTGCCTCATCACATGGCATCTGGTTTTGCCTAGGGTCAGAAATTAAGGGAAGAATGAAAATGAGAGAGGGAGAACCCCAGTGAAGAAGTCACAGTCTTTATCACTTGACTTTGGAAATGACATCCTATTACTTCTGCGATAGTCTATTTTTACAACTGTGTCGATAATTCGGGGCATCTTAAGGGGAAGAGCATTATGGAAGGGAATGAATACAGGAGGTGGGGGTATTTATCTCAATACTCGTTCAGGCACCCTGTAAGCCTTCATAATTAACATATAGCAAAATATATAGTAACATCATTGAATACTCAGTCTTAGTTTGTTGGTCTCAGGGATCCTTATTCTTTTTTTTTTTAATAATCTTATTAAATCATAATTGTGTACATTGGTGCAATCATAGGGCACAATGTGCTTCATATACAATCAGAAATATTTTAATCGTACTGTTAGAGATAGCCTTCATGGCATTTTCTTGATCACTATATAAAGACATTGATACTCTACATTTAATAAGTTTCCCCAGTACCCTGTACTGCACCTGCCCTTCTTGGGATGATGCGAGATGAGGAAATGTCTGCATGACGGGACAGAGAGAGCAGAAGTGTGCAGACATTGTGACTCAGCGTTAGCTACGACTGACCCTCTGAGGCTGCATCAGGAGAGAACCATCTGCTCCAGGTGGTCCCCGACCATCCAGTGCTGACGATGTCAGTGGCTGTATGGCAGAAGCAGATGATTTTGAGAACTAGCAGGGGAGGATCCCACACAGAAGGGCAGTGTCTACAAGACAAAGGGGTGATTCACATCCCAGGCAGGGGGGAGCGAGATGTCTTCACACTACTCAGAATGGCATGAAATTTAAAACTTATGAATCATTTCTGTAATTTCCCATTTAGTGTTTTTGGACCTTGATGTCAGTGGACCAAGGACAGCTGAAACCTTGGAATGCAAAACCTCAGGTAAGAAGGGATGACTGTGTTATACTGCTTTGATCACAGATCAACCTTATCTCTTTCTCTACCAGCTACAGAGACAAAATAGCTTGAAGCCAGAAGCAGGCTGGCCACCTGCCAACTCAGGAGACCCCGGGGAGGAGCAATGCCAAAGCCACAGAGCTATGCCCAAAGGGTGAGTGACGTATGCTGGCAGGTCTCTGGCCAGGCCTGCTGCCTGCTTTGGGACCCTCTGTCTCCTGGGGCATAGAGGAGTCCACCTGTTTCCTCCTGTAGGCTTTCTCTGCCAGCACAGACAGGTGTTCAATGACTTTTTCAAAGCCATCTTAGAGCTAAATGCTTTCCGCACCTTATCTTTAGTATTTCCAAGCACCCACTTTTCCTCCTGACTCTCAGTGCCTGAGAAAGGTCCACAGTGCCGGCCTCTCCTGCAGACACTAATTCAGAGAGATGCATGCTTGGTAGACACAGCACGGAAGAGATTACCCGCCTCCCAGGCACTGAGCCAGCAGGATGACCACAGGAAGCAGCGGTTAGAAACCTTAGAGTGAGTGAGCCTGGCCCCACCGATAAAAACATGCAGAAGTAAATAAATAAACCTTGGTCATAAAGGACAGAAGCAGGTAATTATTAATGCAAAGTGAGTAAATCAAACCTGCCTCTTTGTTTGTTCATTCATTGATTCATTCAACATATACTTCTGCGGTCCCACTTCTTCACAGTATGAGAAATGCAGTTAAGAAGAAAACAGATGTGTCTCGTGATAGAACTAGCATGCTTCTGGGTGAGACAGGACACACACACGGACGTGCATATTTATTATGTTGATAAATTCTACGCAGACACAAAGTCAGGTGAGAGGACGCAGGCCCGCGTACACAGTGGCTATCTTCCAGTGACTTACCTTATTTTATGACCTGCATTCCTAACGAACAGCGAAGCTAGCAATCCAAACATATGGGCAGGCAGGAGGGGAACGCGCACATAGATAGATATCATTCTAAATTTAATTTACCCTTCTCCTCGTATGTGAGCCCCATCATAAAGACAAACTCTCCTTGTTCCTACTGAAGACAAACTGCCACCCAACAGTCAAGGATGCTATTTAAGTATTTTACAGATTCTTATGCGAGAACATGGTTTATGGGTTCACAGGAACCGTTATGGCTTTGTGCAAATAGGTTTTCTCATTTGGAAAAACAAAACCTTGATACAGACAGCATCACTCAACTCAGCCGCCCAGAAATGGATGCATGAATCGGAAGGAACCCACAATAGTGCATTACCATATTTCTAGAAAGACAGGTCTAACTGTTTGCCTCACTGATACTGAACCAATAAATAACAGCAAATTCTGAAGTGCCCACGTGTCTAGCAAATAAGCCAACAGACATGCAAATGACGAGCCCTGCTCCTTACTAGACATATGAGCTCTGAGCCATGTCCAGTCGTTACCAGGACGTCTGGTGGAAAATAGATTTTTAGCTGCCATTATTATTATTACCATTATTTCTCTTAGAAATTTCTCTTTGTGTTATCTAAACATGGAAAAGGTGCTGGAAAAAATACAGAGTTATAATCTTATGGGACCACTGTTGTATTTGCAGTAGAAACCTGAATGCTTCTTTATTTTAATAAATTTCCACCCTCTTTATATTTCATCCATATAACAATGGCCAACCAAAGATTGGCAGATTTTTCTAAACAAAAATTTAAAAAATTTAATAAACACAACCCTTACATTCCAATGGGAGATATTATATACAGACTCAAAGTTCAAATCAGCCTTTGAGGTTCCATATGTAGCCAGGACTGTTCCCAGCACAGCCAGCAGGACAAATATTTGCAGACAAACAGCTTGGGGGGCCCTCCCCACCATCCAGTGTTTGAGGACACCCTACTCACTTTCGTGTTCCCAGGGTATCGCAGTTGACAAGGGTGGGGGACCCAGATGTGTCTGCTTTTCTGAGTTTGGAAAAAGACCTAATTTTATTGTCTGCCAGGAGCTCCACCCTCTAATTTCATGACAACACATAATAGAACTGTATTGCTATTTGCTCCAGCCTTCCCAGTTACCCGTGTTTTAGAGGAATTGCTTAAATATACTTCTTTAATTAAGGAAAACATGCTAAACCAAAACCAGGACTACAGTGAATGAACTGAAATTTTCAGGGATGTCTTTTTGGAAGTTGTTAATTTTTTGTTAACATTCTTTCATTGGAAAATAATACAGAAGTACTATAAATGTTCAAATGGTTAAGAATGAAGACACAGGAGGGTAATTGGTGGGATCACACCTACGGTGCATCGTAGAAGGGTACAGGTGAAACTTACTAAAGGCAGAATATAAATTAAAAAAAAAAAAAAAGAATGAAGACACAGGAAACGCTTCTTACTGTAGACTTCTAGCCCCAAACTTCTCCCTAGTTTCCTGTGTATTATCTGGGAGATCAAGATATTTAGATATGTGAATTTTTAAGTATATAGCAATGGCAACATACCGTAGACACTGTTAAGCTATATATGTGTTCAGACATACATACATGTGCACACACGTGTGTGACACAATGACATTTCAATCATCAATAAATTGCAAATACAACAGTGGTCCTGTAAGATTAAAACACTGTATTTTTCCAGTACCTCTTCTCTGTTTACATTTACAAGTAATTGCTCTTGTGTTATAGTTGCCTACAGTGTTCAGAAGACTAAAATGCTTGTATAGGTTTATAGCCTACAATCAATAATAGATTGTCACATAGCCTAGGTGTATTGTAGGCTATACCAACTAGGTTTGTATAAATTTATTCTAAGATGTTTGCAAGACAAAGGTGCATAACAACATTTCCACACACACAGAGATACATTCAGATGTTCCATGACTTACATTGTGCCCACATTCCAATAAACCTACTACTATGTGTTAAAAATACCCTAAGTCGGGCAGCTCCTGTGGCTCAGCGAGTAGGGCGCCGGCCCCATATACCGAAAGTGGCGGGTTCAAGCCCGGCCTCGGCCGAACTGCAAAACAAAAAAATAGCCGGGCGCTGTGGCGGGCGCCTGTAGTCCCAGCTACTAGGGAGGCTGAGGCAAGAGAATCGACTTAAGCCCAAGAGCTGGAGGTTGCTGTGAGCAGTGTGACACCACGGCACTCTACCCAGGGCGATAAAGTGAGACTCTGTCTCTACAAAAAAAAAAAAAAAAACCCTAAGTCAAAAATGCATTTGAAACCCATGACTTACTGAACATTGTAGCTTAGCCTCACCTACCTGCAACATGCTCGGAACATTTAGACTGCAGTTGGGTCAAATCACCCAATACTAAGCCCATTTTATAATTAAGTGTTAAATATCTCATGTAATCTTTTGAATACTGTACTGAAAGTGAAAAACAGAATGGCTGTATGAATATTCAAGTATGATTTCTACAGAACGCACATCACTTTTACACTACCGTACAATCAAAAAATTAAAAAAAGAAATTTTGCCTTTTCTTGGGGCAGGGTCTCTCTGTCACCTAGGCTGGAGTGCAGTGGTGTTATCATAACTCACTGCAGCCTCCAACTCCTGGGCTCAAGTGATCCTCCTGCCTCAGCCTCTTGAGTAGCTGGGAAGGTGAGTGCTACTGCCCCCGGCTAATTTTTAGACTGTTTTTGTAGAAATGAAGTCTCATTATGTTGCCCAGGTTGATCTATGGGACACACTGACACAGAAGCAGTCCCTGCTGCTGGAAGTAGAGGCCTCACCTCAAGTATTTAGCTGAAGGGATGTGTCACATTTGGTGGGAGCTTGAAGAGGTACAGCTTCATTATAGCATCTTTCCTTTCTACCTGAGTGATTGTAAAATGTTCTAGAAGATTCCTGCTGTTACCCTGGGCTCTTGCTAAAGACACTCGAAGGCAGGACCTTAGTAAATCCGCACCTGTGGGAGAGAAACACAACTTGGCGGCTTCAAAACCCAGAGATCTGGGGGTTGCCACAGCAGCACAACCTGGACTCTGCTGGTGCTTAAAGAAAACCTTCTCTGGCTTCTTTTCCTAGCAGGTTACAAGCATAGAAACCCAAAGCTAGTATAAGAATGTGTGCATGATGACCCAGCCCTGATTGTATTAGTGACACCTGACCTGGTAGTCATTAGAAACATGTATTCTTTGAGCAGAACATCAGAGAAACTTCCGGACTCTTACAGCACTGGATGAAAGAGCAAAGGGCACATCCATTTGTGATAAAGCTGATTATTACTGCACACTGATATTTTTTCCTATACTTTGATATTTAAAGGCCCTGATAGAGAAACTTGTTGATTTTGTGGCTTTGGGTGCTGAAGAGAAACATTCACTCCTCAACTTTCCCAACCTGGAAATGGGATTTGCTTAACGAGGGTGGCTCGCTGCCTTCCTCCTCCCCTCTGCCCCTCTGAAATTGCTCTTAAGAACCTTACGTCTTTCTGCATCTTGCTGGCCTCTTAACTGAACTCCCAACCCACTTCCGAGCCAGCTCCTCTGCTGACGCTGTGTCATGGCACTTAACAGCCCACATGCTGAACTGCTGTTATTTGTCAGAAGCCAGCTGTTCCACTTTCTATAACACTTAAGTAACAATTTCACAGCCATTACCAGTCTGCAGTAATGACACTAGTTGAAAGCTAAGTGCTAAACTACAAAGAAAATCAAGGGAGGTGAAGACAGACACTTGGGTAAATAAGAAGGGGCAGCTTGTACATTCCAACTGATTGGTTTAAATCTTCACTCAGCTTTCTTTTCATCACCTCAGTCCACTTGATGATAAGCAGATATGACGGATTGTTTTTCCGAAGATGACCACAATGGTATGTATCTCCTGTCTCTGATGCCCATCTTCCCATCAAGAAGGAGGAAGGCCTCACCCAAGGCTATGAGAACAGTGAGTAAGGTCTGCAAGGTGGATCTGCCTGCAACCTCCTCTTGTGGCAACTGCCTTTGGAGGTTGGACACCACCTTAAGAAAGTCAAGGCTGCCATGTTGTGAGGAAGTACAAGCATAAACTGATGGCATAAGCCAGTGTTCGGTCTCCTAACCCCAGCTGAGGTCCCAGATGAGAGCCAGCAGTGACCATTGGACACATCTGGAGGGAGCCTTCAGAGACCCCCAGGCTTCAGTGGTCTGCTTTCTTCAAGCCTTCTTGGCTGAGGCCATGACCATCATGGAATGGAAACATCTACCCTCACTATTCCCCTTCCCAAATCCTGACCCATAGAATCTGTGAACATAAAAAAGTGGCTATTGCTTAGAGCCTTAAGTATTGGTGCTTTGTTTGTAGCAAGAGAAAGTAGAAAATCTTTGCCCACTTGCCACTGGTCTCCATCAGAGGCTAGACTCAGCATGGCAAGGTGAGTCTCTCTCTCTTAGAGGTCATTTAATGGCACCTCATAGGCTGAATTTGTCCTACAAATATTTTGATGCCGTTTTATTCCATTTTAATCATTTGAGCCAATATTTAATAATTAAGATATTTCCTTTTAAAAAAATCCAGATTTTTGGCTTGTCTTGAAATATAACACAATAATACTTGACTTGTACTTTACTAGTACCAGCCAACTGGGGCTGGCACCTTAACCAGAACATAAGTTTGTCCATTTTTCCAAGTCCCTGCTTTTCCCTGGTGCATCTTCAAATATAAATATCTTTAATATACACATCCTGTACTAACTCAGCCCATTTCATTACCCACCTGTCTCTGAAGGAAATGGAGTTTGGGATCTCTGCTTTTGCCCTTAGAGGATTTTTTTTTTTTTTTTTGAGACAGAGCCTCAAGATGTCACCCTGGATAGAGTGTCATGGCATCACAGCTCACAGCAACCTCCAATTCCTGGACTCAAACGAGTCTCTTGCCTCCACCTCCCAAGTAGCTGGGACTGCAGGCGCCCGCCACAACGCCCGGCCATTTTTTGGTTGCAACCGTCATTGTTGTTTGGCGGGCCTGGGCTGGATTCGAACCCGCTAGCTCAGGTGTACGTGGCTGGCACCTTAGCCCGCTGAACCACAGGCGCCAAGCCAACTGCTTTTGCCCTTGGAATTAGTAAAGGGCATCAGCAGCCACAGATTCTAATAATTTAATTATTATTTTATTATTGTCTGACATTAAAAATCAAAGAGAATGCAACATTCTGGAACGTTTTGGTTGGGGTAAAGGATATGTCACTGGGAACATGGT
>CAUYON010021925.1:0-48900 GCA_963573935.1 Arctocebus calabarensis | reverse complement strand
AGAATGAACGAAGATAAATACATCCAGAAAAGAAATCAGATGATTACTGCATCGAAATATTAAGCAATATTAATAAATAATTAGGCAAAGAAAGTAACATTAACATTGTCAAATAAGAATATGTCTGCTATAGAATGCTTTGACTCTAAGGCTCAGTATGGAGTCATAAGTTAACTTCTTTTTTTTTTTCCAAAGTCTCAAAAAATAGACAATATTTATACATAAAAGTAAAAGATAATTTCAAAAAACAGATCATGCCAAATCTTATAGACAATAGAAAAAGAAGAAATATTTCAAAATCATTCTACTTAATCTGGATATTTTTCTTTTTTCAAGTCTCAGGCCTATATGAGATTTTTTTTTTTAATAGTTAATTTTTCATCCAGGAACACTGTTGAACACTTTCGTAGTTCTAAACAGTCTCTAGCTTCTCTTGAAATCTCAACACAAACAATTGTATTCTCTGCCATATGAATACTTTTGAATCTTTCAAATCAATTGTTAAAACTTTTTTTATCCTTTTTCCTTTTTAGGTTTCAGTGCACTGGCTAGTGGTAAGTGACAATGTTTGATGCTGGAAATACATCTAAATTTCACTGTTAAAAATAACATGATTTGAGTAGTAGGTTTTAGGGAGATACTCTTTACCAAGCTAAGGAAGTTTCCTCTTGTTCCTAGTTCATTATAAGTTTTTCTTTATCATGAATACAGGCTGTATTTTATCACATAGTTTTTCCAAACATTCTACACCAATTAGGCACAATTTTTTTTCTCCTGTAATGATTATTTGGTACATTATACTAATATTATACTAAAAGATTGTCTAATGTTAAACCATCTTTACATTCCTAAGATAAAACCTCCAAGTCCTAAAAAATTATTAAATTCATCTATTTGGATTTGCTTGACCTATTCTACCAATCTTTTCTATTTAATTTCCATTTTTGCTTTTATTATTCCTTTCCTAATTACTTCAGGTTGCCTGTTTTTCTTTTTCTCCTCGGTACTGCTTTAGCTTAATATTAAGGCATTTAATTATTTAGTAATGCTTTAGCTGGCTCCAACATTCTAACATTACTTTTACTAACATTCGTATTTCAACTCTGTATTTCCTCTTTAATACAAGTTATTTAAAAGTAACTTTTTATGCACCAATAGTGAAATTTAGTAAGGGCAATTTATTTTATTGTGTATTTCAATATTAACCAAACCATAGCCAAAGAACAGGAACAGATATTACTTGATGCAATCTTTCAAACTTCAACATTCCAGTTATTCTATACTATTTATAGCTATGTAATTATTTTCACTTATCTTGCTCATTCTTTTTTTTCTAAAATATATATATAATTTTTTTTTAAAGACAGAGCCTCAAGCTGTCACCCTGGGTAGAGTGCCCTGGCATCACAGCAATTCTTTTGCCTCGGCCTCCCAAGTAGCTGAGACTACAGGCACCTCCCACAACACCTGGCTATTTTTCGGTTGTAGCTGTCATTGTTGTTGACAGGCCCGAGCTGGATTCAAACCCACAAGCACTGGTGTATGTGGCTGGCGCCTTAGCCACTTGAGCTATAGGCACCAAGCCTATTTTGCTCATTCTTAAGAATAAACTTTGGATCTAAGGTAATTTGTTTAGAAATTTTGCAATTATCTCTTCCAAAACTGTATCTCTTTTCTTCCCCTGATATATTTTGGGATCCTTTTCCACACCACAGTCTTGAAACAACAATTCGATACTTTTTCTTTTTTGTAGAGACAGAGTCTCACTTTATCGCCCTCAGTAGAGTACCGTGGTGTCACACAGCTCACAGCAACCTCCAACTCCTGGGCTTAGGTGATTCTCTTGCCTCAGCCTCCCGAGTAGCTGGTTGATACTATCTTTGTTATATTCTATGTGAATGCCCTAATGGATGCAAGTCTTGAATTCTTCCTCTGATGGCATCTAATGCAACATTTATCCCTGAGTAAAACTTAAATTTATAGATTTTACACTTGCACAATTTACTTTCAATTTCAGACTGGTCCTTTTTCATATCTACCTATTCTTAGTTTGATTTATTCCCTATTTTGTCCTAGAGTTTTTTCTTCCATCCTTCCAGTATCTTAAATTTTTATTTATTTTATGATTTATCCCTCCCCTCTAATGTTTCTATGATTACTCTACTTATCCTGAGCAATTCACTGCAGAACCAGATCATACAATGTGGTCTTATAACAAGGAACTTCCGTAAGACAACACTGGGAATATATGTATTTTTAATTTCAATAAATTTAGGGGTATAAATGATTTTTGTTACATGGATCAATTGCATAATGCTAAAGTCAGGGCTTTTAGTGTACCAATCACCAGAATAGTATATACTGTGCCTGACAGATTTTATCCCTCACTCTCCTTGCACACTTCTTCTGTCTCAGTTTTCCATATCCATTACACCATTTCATCACCATATATATCTTTCATTTATTTTCCACTTACAAATGAGTACATGCAGTATTTGTCCATCCTCTTTTGAAATACTTAACTTAGGATAATGGTCTTCAGTTATACTCAAGGTGCTGTAGAAGACATTATTTCATTCCTTTTTGTGGTTGCATGGTATTCCAGGGTATATGGATATGTATTCTGCATGGTATTCCAGGGTATATGTGATAAACATGTATGGTAAGCTGCATGGTATTCCAGGGTATATGTCAGAGTGTGTGTGTGTGTGTGTGTGTGTATATATATATATATCCCTTATCCATTCACCATTTAATGTACACATAGACTGATTCCATATCTTTGTGATTGTGAACTGTGCTGTGATAAACGTGTAGGTACAGGTGTCTTTTCTATAAAATGACTTCTTTATCTTTCTGTGGATACCCAGTAGTTAAGACTGCTAGATCAAAAGCAGCTCTACTTTTAGTTCTCTGAAGAATCTCTACACCACTTTCCAAAGACATTGTACTAGTTTACATTCTCATCAACAGTGTGTAACCATGTCCTTCTGCATCAGCTATCATTTTCTGATTTTTTAATGATGGCCATTCTGGAAGGGGTAAAGAACTGTCTCATTGGGGTTTTATTTATTTATTTTTTGAGGGAGGAGACAAAGTCTCCCTTTGTCACTCTTGGTAGAGTGTCATGGCATCACAGCTCATAGCAACCTCAAACTCTCG
Organism: Arctocebus calabarensis; assembly: GCA_963573935.1. NCBI lineage: Eukaryota > Metazoa > Chordata > Mammalia > Primates > Lorisidae > Arctocebus > Arctocebus calabarensis. The sequence continues at coordinate 45,738 of CAUYON010021925.1, read as the reverse complement.
GTCTTAAACGATCCTCTTGCCTTGGCCTCCCAGCTAGCTGGGACTGCAGGCACCCGCTACAATGCCCAGTGATTTTTAGAGGGGTCTCGCTTTAGCTCAGGCTGGTCTTGAAGTGGTGATCTTGGGCAATCCAACCACCTTGGCCTCCCAGAGTGTTAGGATTACAGGCATGAACCACTGCGCCCAGTTTTCACTGTGGTTTTAATTTGCATTCAATACCAGGAATTTTTACAAAACTAGTCACCAAGTGAGCACACAATTCAATTAAGGTACTGGTCATAACAGCTCTATGGCTATCTACTCCCTTCTCTTAACCTTTAGATTCACTGTAAGTAGAGTTTTAATATAAATCAGACTAGTACCCTTCTGAGTATTAAAGGAGTCTCAATTAATAACCATTTGAACAACAAACATAACTAGAAGTCTAAAGGGCAACTTGAGATATATGATTACCCTAAACATAAACCAGTAATTACTAGCAGTTTTCTTCATCCTTTTAATAAATAGGAAGACTCATGTTAAGACCTGCTTTCTGTAAAGCCTGACTCTATTTTTTTTTTGAGACAGAGCCTCAAGCTGTCACCCTGGATAGAGTGCTGTGGCATCACAGCTCATAGCAACCTCCAATTCCTGGACTTAAGCAAGTCTCCTGCATCCGCCTCCCAAGTAGCTGGGACTACAGGCGCCTGCCACAACATCCGGCCATTTTTTGGTTGCAGCCGTCACTATCGTTTGGCAGGTCCGGGCTGGATTTGAACCCGCCAGCTCAGGTGTACATGACTGGCGTCTTAGCTGGTTGAGTCACAGGTGCCGAGCCAGCCTGACTCTATTTTATCATTCACAAAGCACAATTAGTCCTTTTAACACACAAAAGACAAACTCCTGGTTACAAATATCTGCTTCTTTACCCTAAACTCAATCCAGTTCATTACATGGTAGTTTTCATCCATACAACAAACAGAAATACATATTTAGTCTGTTTCTAAATGCATTGGTATCTGCTTATATTCTCTCTCCTTTAAAATATTTTTAGAGAAGGGGGGGTGTTACTCAGGCTAGTCTTAAAACCCCAGTCTCAAGTAATCCGGCTTCAGCCTTCCAAGTAGCTGGAACTTCAACTAGGCATCACTGCTCCTGATTTTATTCCCTTTTTAATATTTTATCTATTGTTACTTTATGTTTGAAGTAAGGATATAAAAAAAAGTGAAATTTCTGTTCTACTGTCCATAAAATATCATAATCTAAGTTTTAAACATACATACTTTTTGCTCAGCAACCATTTTCAAGAATTTATAACACATTTCAACATAGACATTTCAAGTGGTATATAAGAATATTCAAAAGAGCACTATTTTTAATGCAATGAAAACTGTAAGCAATCCAAATAAAACTGGTTAAATAAATCATAGCCCAGCTATTTTAGAGAGTATCACACAAATCAGAAGGTAAATGCATAGAAAACAAAATCCTCACAACGGACTACTAAATAAAAACAATTACAAAAGTTTATAAATTAACCTGAATACAGTCAATAAGAGAAAATATATGAATATTAGAAAATTAAATTTTAACTATTATTAAGGCAAGAAAAAAATGCTTGGAGTAAACTTCAATAAACATTAAGATAAAGCTGAAAAGATGGGTTAAAACCAAATTGCAGAAGGTACAAAGGTCCTGATAAGTAATTATTACCTTTCATAAAAAGAGGATCCAAAGATTTTTAGCAGAAGAGTGACAATATAAAACAGTACGTTTAGGAAAGAATAGTCTAAATAATGAACACAACACAGTGGATGAAAGCAAAAAAACATTGGTCAATATTTTATTTCAAACATAGATGATAAAATTTTGCTCATATTAAATTAAAGCTGGTATTGAACTTTAATACCATATGCATTAAAACTGTCTTTAAAACCTGGTAAAATAAAAGTTTTACATGAAAAAGTGAAAACAAAATACTCAAATGCAATTATCAGAATTTTACATAAATATTCACTTTTTGCGATAGGCACAGTGCCTCACATCTTTAGTCCTAGCACACTGGGAGGCTGAACCCAAGAGTCTGTGGATGCCATGAGCTATGGTAAGACCAATGCATTCTAGCCTAGTCAACCCAACAAGACCCTCCTTGTCTTTAAAAAAAAAAAAAAAATTTCATTTTTTTTCATCTTTCTGTTTGAGTTTCTATCTGCAAGTGGGAAGCAATACAGCAGAACTCAAATATTAACACTTCCATAGTGTAACAATTCTGTTCAAGTAAAATTGAAGAAATTATCAAGCTTTATAGTTAATGGTCACAAATCTATTTTTATATTATACTTACTTGTATGTTATTTACAGATTGTCATCCACTGCTTTGGATCACTGTGAGTTCCTTATTTGTTTTACCATTTAGCATCATTTTACTACTCCACCTCCCTCCCTGCTCACACAAATTCCAAATTCCAAGACCCGGTGAACATATCAATCTGGTAATACACAAGTCATGAACATCAAATGCCCTATGAGTTTCAAAAATAATATTTTTGTATAAAAAACATAAAGTGTAATAATGAAAAGATGACAGTAATAATTCCAAAAGTAATTCTGTTTCATAAACTACCTAAATCATTTTCAAACACAAATTGAAACTGAAATAAAAAATAATCAAGTATCAAATAAAATAATTTAATATACTGTTAACCATTGGCAATCAAAGAAATGCAAATTAAAATAACAGTGAGTTGTTATTTTTCACCTAGGTTATTGAGTAATTCTTAATATAAAATACTGAATTTCTATCACCGGTATAAGGAAATGTGGGCATTCTGCTACAGTTATGGTGAAAGGTAAGGTAATACAGTTTTTTGGAGAAAATAAAACATTTATGTAGCACACAGTTTAAAAATGCCTCATAGCCAAATAATTCCAAGATGAATTATTGAAGATGAAGATGTAAATATGAAGAATAACTGTATTTTATAATAGTGAAAAAATGCAAAGACATTCTAAAGGATGAGCAAAGTAATTATGGTTCATTCTTATAATGTATTATTAGTAAGAAGCCAATAAAATTATGCTCTTTCAGAATACTTAATGATATTTGTTAAGTAAATGAGAGCTAAAAGAGATTACAGGTTATAAATGATAATATACATACAAAAAAATCACCACCACGAGACAATAATTGTGGTTATTCCTGATTCACTAATAAAGAATGCTCTTTTATATCCTTTCCTCTTTCAAATACTGCAATACACATGTATTACTTATACCAAATCAAACTCTAAAAAAATACATCAAAGCAATAAAAATTCTCCTGGGCAGCTCCTATTATAGATAGCTCTTTCTACTCAGCAATCCCACCCAAAAGGTCCCCCCCAGTCTTTTGGGTGGTGGGATCTGACAGAAGGCAAGTTCAGGTGATGATGAAGAGGAAGGGGAACAGCTGTGAACACAGATTAAAGCTTACCTCATTCTCCACAGATCACCTCCTGCTGTGCAGGCTGGTTCATAACAGGCCATGGACCCTGGACAGGTCCACAGCCCAGGGGTTGCGACTGAGATCATGGATTTATAGCTGACATAGTGTATGTCAGCATACTTACAGGATTTCAATGAAATCCTATTCCTGATGCTCTTTATCAAATCAAACCAAAAACCATTAAGAACAAATTTCTTGATAAGGCAATCAGTAAGAGTACATAAAGTGCCAATGTGTACACTAACAGGTTCCATACAGGTCATTGATTCTATTGCTTTATATATGAAATAAAAACACTACAAATTTACCTGCATTGCACTTTTCCCCAGTTTCACCACCTCAAATAGTGTGACAGGATCTCCATCACCGTTTTGTTGAGGGTGCCCATTAGCTCTTCCACGGCCCAGTCCTCTGACTGCACCTTCAATTCTACTCTTCTCACCTGGAGATTTTCGAGGTTTCTTATTTGTAGACTGAATAAAAAGATAAACAAAATTACACTCAACGAGGGCTTACTTTCTTTAGAGAAAATGATCTTAAATTATGTTTGATCCCATGAAATGTATTTAGTACCACTACTGATAAAAGAGACTATATAATCCCTAATCAAAAGAAGCTTTACAATTTGTTCTCAGTTATTTAAAAAAGTACAAGCAGGCTGAGCGCCTGTAGTTAAGTGAGTAGGGCACCGGCGAATACATCAAAGCTGGCGGGTTCAAGCCCGGCCTGAGCCTGCTAAACAACAACTACAGCAAAAACAACAAAAGAAAAAGCCAGGCACTGTGGTAGGCGCCTGTAGTCCCAGCTACTTGGGAGGCTGAGGTAGCAGAATCATTTAAGCCCAAGGGTTTGAGGTTGTTGTGAGCTATGACACTAAAAGCACTCTACTGAGGGTGACAAAGTGAGACTATGTCTCAAAAAAAAGTATAAGCAGCAAAACATAAGTTCATATATATAAGATACGAAAATAAAATCTAAAATAATTGACTTGGTATTCTGTACAACAATAACGCCAATGCTGAACATCATTACCACACCCACTCTTGACAGTTTTTTTCTTCAGACCTTCCTTAATATTTCCTTAGAAACTTTGTTCAATAAAACATTCCTGGGAAATGCTTCTGGGTAATTTCTGGGTAACACTAACAAGTAAGAAATACAGGGAGAGAAGATGAAGGAAAGAAAATTGTGTGTCCTCTTAAACTTTGATGTTTGATGTATCCAACTTCTCCCTCTACTGAAGTACTCAAATATTTCAAAGTTGTGCAACAAATATGAATTGGATATATTTGGAACCATTCCAGGTAACAGGAATACAGCAATAAACTAAACAGACAAAACATTCCTGTCCTGATAGTTTATGTTCTTCAATTAACATACCATTGCCTGCCACTTGATTTTTTTTTTAAGGTAAGGCTACCTTATCACCCTATCTTTTTTTTTTTTAGAGACAGAGTCTCACTGTGTCGCCCTCAGTAGAGTGCCATGACGTCATAGCTCACAGCAACCTCCAACTCCTGGGCTTAGGCAATTCTCTTGCCTCAGCCTCCCGAGTAGCTGGGACTACAGGTACCCGCCATAACACCTGGCTATTTGTTGTTGCAGTTTGGCCAGGGCTAGGTTCAAACCGCCATCCTCGGTATATGGGTCAGCACCCTACCCAATGAACCACAGGCACTGACCCCTTATCTATGTTTCATCTGTAGAACCAATGATAATGTTTTTTGTTTTGTTTTTTTTTTGGAGAGAGAGCCTCAAGCTGTCACCCTGGATAGAGTGCCATGGCATCACAGCTCACAGCAAACTCCAATTCCTGGGCTCAAGTGAGTCTCCTGCCTCCGCCTCCCAAGTAGCTGGGACTACAGGCGCCTGCCACAAGACCCGGCCATTTTTTGGTTGCAGCCATTATTGTTGTTTGGCGGGCTGGGGCTGGATTCGAACCCGCCAGCTCAGGTGTACGTGGCTGGCGCCTTAGCCGCTTGAGCCACAGGTGCCAAGTCGAACCAATGATAATTTGAACAAAATTGGTTAGAGTCACTCTATGTATTTTCCTATGAATTTCATTCATTTATATAAACTCATCCTATGGTTGCTGATTCATCAAACTCACCAGTGACATCAAAGTTTAAGAGGACACAAATTTTCTTTCCTTCATCTTCTCTCCCTGTATTTCTTACTTGTTAGTGTTACCCAGAAATTACCCAGAAGTCTCTCCAAAACATCTTTTCTTCTCAATTCTTCTATTCTTTTGAGTAATTTAATTAATTCTCATGATATCCCTGTTCCAATTGTCCCTCATCTCCAAATCCACCCCTATTTGTACTGCTTTGTGATACTGCAGCTGGACCTACAAACATTCACTTTTAGCCATACACTATAGCATTAGTTTTGTAAATAGGGAGTACTAGAGAAACACTATAAGGCATAGCATAGAAAAGTTTCTCTTCCTGGTTCCTGCTCCCTGAATTTGCTATGACTGTATTCTTCACAGTACTTTTTTTTTCACTCCTTTTAAAGTAGTTCGTGCCTATAAACATTTTTGTGGGAATTAATACATAATGATCTAACTGCTTAATCTCTATATAACTTTATTTTTTAGAAGTTTTAAATTTATCAAAAACTGTGAAGACAGTATAGAGAATTCCAAATACTCCAGATTTAGACACCCCTACTGATACATCTTACATTAGTATGGTACATGTGTTACAATTAATGACCAAGATTAATATACTAACAAAAGTCCGTACTTTATTCTGACTTTTGTACTTTTTGTCTAATGACTAATTTTTGGAATACTGGGTAAGACTATGTTTGGGTTTGTATGAAACTGCCAAACTATCTTCCAAAGTGGCTGTAATCATTTTGCAATTCTCCCAATCACCAATGAGAGTTCCTACTGCTTCACATACTTGCCAAAAATTGGCATTGTCAGGTTTTAAAATTTCTGCCATATCTAATAGGCATATAATAGTATCTCATTGTTATCTTCATTTGCAAATCCCAAATAATAAATGATTAAACATCCTTAAAAAATTAATAATTCTTTATATTAAATTTTCTCCTTTTGAATTATTGGCAAAAGGTTTATCTCCTGATGAGACACTGATTGACTCTCTATACTTGCACTGTTCAATATCATAACCACTATCTACCAGATAGAAAAGGCTTTCAAAGAATTTATAGTATTTAAGATATATTTTAAACATTATAATGTAATTTTGTCAGCTGGTATTAAAGGAGTACTCTTGTGTTTTATATCCCATAAACAACAGTGCAAGTAAAATGTATAAGTAAAATGTATATGGTCCAAAGGGTTAGTAATACAGAAATTAAAGCTCATTGTAGCTAATTCAAGAAAAAAGGCTAATGAATACACATAAGAAAATACACCTGAAATACCTGAAACAAAGCCCGCCACAACACATTAAGTAATAAAATCCATAGAAAATATACATACTTAGGAAGTCACAAAGCTAAGCAATGCTCACTGTACTGAACATGATGCAACCTAACTTCAGAGTTTACAACAACCTTTAGGCCAACTGCTTTATCACAACTATGTAGTACTTAAATGTGTACCTACACTTTTGGTAAACTATTTTAAGTAAAGGTCAGCACCACTATGTAGGAAAATTACTCAAAATTACTTTATTCCAAAAGCTATAGGTCAGCTGTAGTCTGAATATGCAATGGTTTTCTAGTTTTAAGAAACATACATCAACATCCTTCATCTTTGTACCTCATCTGGCTTTTATCATAAGCTGTGACTATGAAATAACCCTTACTTTTTCACAAATAATGCATGTTAACATGTTTGAGATAGCTTTATGTAAAATCTTTAGGTACATACAATTAAAAGATAAAGAGACATACATATAGCTTTTATGTAAAATAGGAAACTATAACGGATAAAAATGACACTTCATGGAACTTTGGTTTAAAGTAAGTGCTGTAAGAGTTCTAAGAAGAGAAAGATTATTTCTAACACTGAGAACTAGGAAAAGCGTCACAAATAAATGAGCTATAAATTAGGACTTAATAGATTAATAAAATTAATATTAGTAAGATTAGTAAAGGAGAATTTAGAAAATAGAATTCTAGAGGGAAGGAAACGCTGTAAGCAAAGGTATGGAAATAGAAGGCAAAAGACATATACAGAAGAAGAAGAAAGATACACCTAACTGAAAGGTTATTAATAGGGAAATACAATAAAATATTAGGTTGTGAGTTAGGTTGGAGGAACATGCCCCACAATAAAAAAGCACTGCTTGCTTTTTGAACAGGCAAAAACATACCAACCTGGCAGTATTAACAAAGATAAAATAGGAAAGGTGAAAGTCTAAAGATAGGAAAGTAACAATGCAGGTGCCAGTAACATGAGCTCTAAAGAGAGGAACTTGAAAATGCAAAATAAAGGACAGCTGTAGAAGACACTACGGGATTAAAAATAAAAATCATATGATCTGAACTTTCTTTTTTTTTAATTTTTTAATTTTTTTATTTTTTTTGAGACAGAGCCTCAAGCTGTCACCCTGGATAGAGTGCTAAAGTGCTAGCATCACAGTTCACAGCAACCTCCAATTCCTAGGCTCAAGCGAGTCTCTTGCCTCTGCCTCCTAAGTAGCTGGGACTACAGGCGCCCGCCACAACGCCCGGCCATTTTTTGGTTGCAGTCGTCATTGTTGTTTGGCAGGCACGGGCTGGATTTGAACCCACCAGCTCAGGTGTGGGTGGCTGGCGCCTTAGCCCACTGAGCCACAGGCGCCGAGCCCTAAACTTTCAATAGATAGAGAACAGGGGAAGATACTTGAGAATAAGGAAATTTAACAAGAACTCAGGATTTTTTTCTTTATTAAATCATAACTGTGTATATTAATGCATTTATGAGGTACAATGTGCTGATTTGATATACAATGTGGAATGCTTACATCTGATTAACATAATCATCTCCTTGCTTACTTATTCATTGTGGTAAGACATAATATACTCTATTCTTAATAGTTTTGAAATGTATCAATGCATTATGCACATTAGGTGTGGTCCCCCCCCAAATGCTCTCCCTCCTCTCAGTCTCACCCCTCTCCTTCTTTCTGGACTATAGCTACATTTTACCATTCATATGAATGTATAGGTGATTATATACTGCTTTCATAATAGTATTGAGTACACTGGATACTTTTTTTCCCCCCATTCTTGAGATACTTTACTAAGGAGAATATGTTCCAGCTCCATCCAGGTAAACATAAAAGATGTGAAGTCTCCATCTTTTTTTATAGCTGCATAGTATTCCATGGTATACATATACCACAATTTGTTAATCCATTCGAGGGTCAATGGGCATTAGGGGCTGCTTCCATGACTTGGCAATTATGAATTGGGCTTCAATCAACATTCTAATGCAAATGTCTTTGTTGTAAAATGATTTTGATCATCTGGATATATACCTAGTAAAGGAACTGCAGGATCAAATGCTTAGACTGCTTTTAGTTCCTTGAGTATTCTCCCAACTTCTTTTCAAAAAGACTGTACTAACTTGCATTCCCACCAGCAGTGTAAAGTGTTCCCTTCTCTCCGCATCCACACCAACATCTGTGGTTTTGGGCTTTTGTGATGTAGGCTAATCTCACAGGAGTTAAATGATATCTAGAAGTGGTTTTGACTTGAATTTCTCTGATAATTAAAGATGATGACCATTTTTTCATGTGTCTATAGGCCATGTGCCTGTCTTCTTCACAGAAGTTTCTGTTCAAGTCTCTTGCCCACATAGAAATTCAGGTTTTAATACACGTTCCTGGGAGAACTATGGTAGCCTTTTAACAATATTAAGCAAGTCAGAACTAAAAACCAGTCAAAAGGAAAAAATAAGCTAAGTGAAAAATTTTAAAAAAAAGTTAGATTAAGAAAGGAGATACAAGCATGATAAATACATCTCCAGAAGTGATCATAAAAATATGAAGACCCAAACTACAAAACTTATTTTATACAGGCATGCTTGCATGCTTTTCAACAAAATAAAAACAGAAAAAGTGAGATAGAAAATGACAATCAATTCATAGACGATAAATATTCAGAAAGTATTTAAATTTTTACCACTTAAAAATTAGCAAATAATTATAAGCAAAGGTAAGATGGACAGCAATATATCTTGCTGTGTGAAAGGCAAACCAAACGGCAAACCAATAATACAAGCCAAAAGCGTTCAAAACAAACAGCATAGCTTTTAACTAACTGACTGTACTTTTAGGAATTAAGATAAAATGAGAAAGGCAATAGCTCTAAATTCATAGCAAAATTTATTAGCAAAAAGGTTTACGTCAGCATGGTTCAGAATAGGTTAAGAATTTTTTTAACATAAACACTCAACAACAGAGATCAATTACAGTAGAACCTCCATGATTGTCCATCTTTCTATAGAGACCACTTCCTCAAGTTGACCAGTTTGTTACAGTCCTTGGGTGGTCAACTTACACAGGTTCTACTGTAAGTAATTATGATAAAGAACACTATCTAGCCATTTAAAATGATGAAAAATAGTTAAATACAATAGAACCTCCATAGTTGACCACTTTCCTACACTGACCACCCCTTTACTTGACCTAATTTTCATAAACCAGGCATGCACCACATGTACATATCAGTGCAATGGAACTAGTTCCTTAGTTGCCATGGAGACGCGCTGCATCCGCTAGAAGTCGTTGGCGATTTTGCCCGGGAAAACAGCTCCGGGGTGAGACTGATTTATTCGTGTTGATCCAGCCAGCCCTTCATCTTCTCTTTACTGCCTGAATTGGATGCAGTTAAAAGGCCACGTCCCTGGGAGCTCGGCGGACTTTGTGCAGTCGGCTGCACCAAAAGGCTGCGTTTGCCGAAAAAATTAAAGTGCGAGAATGACGGACAAAAAAAGGAACTAGTTCCTTATGTTGACCAGTGTTTTAGAGTTCTCTGAGTAATCAACTTGCAAAGGTTCTACTACTTTATGAAATTCACACCATTCTACATAAAAATATCAAGTAACTGAAAGGATCCAATTCTTATAAATAGGAGCACCTGTTAACAGTTCTGTCTCATTGTTAATCTTTTGTTGTGTAATCTCCATCATCAATGGATATATATAATAGACATTTAAAAATAAAAACTGTATCAGCTCTCTAGGCAAATAAATAATATTGAGAATATACAAGTGCCAGTTCTCATTTAAACAGAATAAAGAAAAAAATCTTTAATAAAACATAAATCAGAGACTAAAGATGGGTTAGGTTGCTAATTTAAATGACAACTAAAAACAATAGGAAAACCTGGATCATGCCTACAATCCTAGCACTCTGGGAGGCTGAGGCAGGAGGATCACGAGATCAGGAGTTTGAGACCAGGAGAACAATCTGAGACCATATCTCTACCAAAAACAGAAAAATTAGGCAGGCATTGTGGGAGGTGCCAATATTCCTAGCTACTTGAGAGGCTAAAGTGATAGATAACTTGAACTTAAGAGTTTGAGTTTGCTGTGAATTAGGCTGGCACTCTAGACTGACTGAAAGAGTGGCACTCTGTCAGAAGATGAGATGGAGAGGCAGACAGGAGGGGAGAGGAGAGGAAAAAAGAAAGAGAGAAGTAAAGGAAAGGGGTAGTGGTAAAGAGAGAGAGAAGGAAGGAAAAAGAAAAAGAAAAAAAACAAAAAGAATGACCTGGACTGGATTAGATACTGAATCAGAAAATATGTAGGACAATTGGCAAAATCTAAATAAAATGTATAGATAAGGTCATTATTATATCAATATTATTTTCTTGGTTTTCATAACTACACTGTGGTTATATAGAAGAGTATCTTGATTGCAAGGAAATTCACACAAACATATAAAAAGTGGCATGGCTACAACTTACTCTTAAAACATTTCAAAAGTAACAAAAGGTACGTATCTTTCTAAATATAATAATATATAAAATATGTATTAACATGTATGTATGTGTGTACATATATACATACAGGGAGAGAATATGGTCTGTAGCAAAATGTTAACATCTGTAGCAAACTTTAACAATCTGCATGGACAAAATAAGGGGGAATTCTTGGTATTCTTAGAGCCCTTTTGTATCTCAAATTATTCCAAAATAAAAAAAAAGTTTAACACCATGAAAAGAAAACGTGCTGATTTGACAATATTAAACATCATTCATTCAGTAAACATTTACTGAACACTTACTGCAGGTCAGACAATAGCAAACAGCAGAAAACATGCTAAACAAAAACCTCTGCCTTTATATAGCTTACATTCTACTCAGAAGAAGACAGACAATAGGCAAATAAATAAGTAAAACAATGCAACATGTTAGATGACAGTAAGTCTCATGGAAAAAGGGGGAAAACTCCAGGGGTAACAGTTAAATACTATTGAGTAGAGGTGGGGATTTGCAATGTTAAATATCATCTTTGGGGAAACATCAATGAGAAAATGCCTTTTAGGCAGAAATGGTCAGAAGAAAAAGAGGTAGTAGCTCTGTTGCTAAAGCAGGGTAGAAAAAAGCAGCAATATTCTGAAACTGCCCTGAGACAAGAAGCAAGCCTGACAAATTTGAGCAAAATGGCGGCTTTAACCAGTTTTATAGTGTAAAATGACAGGCAGAGGGTAGTCATAACACCTACCTACAACAAACGCTATCTGAGTGATGGTCACACTTATAACCCTGACTCAAGCATTACAGAAGTGATCCGGGTAACCAAAAACATTTATACCCATGTAATATTTTGAAACAAAGAAAAATGACTGATGTAATTTGCAAAACGAGTAAACAGGATTTGCTTTCAGATTGGATACAAGCTGAAAAAGAAAAGGGCCATAAATGACTACAAAATTTATATACAGCCTGAGCAACTACTAGAGGGATGAAGCTACCATTATGAAAAAGAGGTGAGCAGGGAAAGTTTGGTTTTTTAAACATCTTGGGTCCACTAGATAACTAAATGAAAATGTTTAGTGGGCATGTGGATAGGAGTCTAGAATCCAGAAGTAAGGTCCAGGCCAAAGATATAAATCTGGGAGACATCAACTTAGTCATGAGATTGGATGTGACCACCAAAGGATTAATGCTTGCAGATGGAGAGTTATAAATATGATACTACATATTGGTTGTTTAGAGATCATTATTTGAATCGAGTTACAATAACAAATACTAATTAGGACAATTACAAAATAAGAGTGATTTAACGGAGAGGAAAAGTCTGTGAAATAATAGTATATTAAAAGGAAATATTGAGATGAACTCTAAGAATGAGATGCTTCCCAAGAATTTATAAATTTTAAAAAACTGCCTGTAATAGAAATTCCTTACCCTATTTGTTTTCATTTGACTAAATGAATAAAACCATATATAAAAGACCCTTGAAAAAGTAATGGAAGAAAATAGGTTAACTTAGCATTAAAAAAGTGAATGGTATTAACATAGCTAAACACAAGCATATCAGTCAAAACTTAGTATTACTCAAAATCGAACAACTTGACAGAAAATGTCCAGTCTCTAAAGAACAGGTACCTAGGACTCCATTTTGATCCTTTCACAATTATATCTCTCAAGATTAATTAACCAGCTTGGGATTTTGGCTTACTTAAGAGAAAGAATGTGGGAGTTTCGAATATAATTTCAAATCCTACCTTTGCCATTTACTTGCTGTGTAATTTTCAGTAAATTACTAAACTTTTTAACTTTGTGTTCTACATCATAAATGGCATGTAAGACCTACTTCATAGTACTAATGTGAGAATTAAAATTCATAAAATGCACCAGCTCAATGTAAAACCCAAAGTAGAAATTCAGGAAGTTGTGTTCCATTGTTTACTCGAACAAGAAATGGGCCAGACTAAACCAGGTGTGAGTATAGAAAGCCATGTGAACTAATGAATGTGAATACATGGACTCAACTATAACTAAAATAAGTCTCCAGAACAGTGTTTTTCAATCTTTTTTATTTTACAGCACACTTGAACCTAGGGTTAAACTTCCACTTAAAGTATGTTGATTAAAAAAAAAAAAGTAAAAAATAGAGAATATACTTACTCTGCTTTGAACTTCTTTTGAAAATAATTTAATTAATAATCGTTAAAAATGTTCAAATTTTTAATTGGGCACACCAGTTCAAAATCACTCCTCTAGAATGTCACTATCCTGTCTCAGTCAACTTTTTTTTCCAATTCTATAAACACAACATGAACATGTACTATTTACCTATTAGATTACTAGTTGTAGCAATTTCACTAAAATACAAATCATATCTCCGACCACAAGAAACTAAAGCATTTGGGAACACAGCTCCTTTCAACAAGCACAGCATTACAAGAGAATCAGCTGTACACACATCAAAATTATATCAGTTGTAAGGAATAATACAACAACCTAATTAAGGGGTAATAAATTCTCGTTAGGGGAAAAAAAAAAAAAAAAAGCTTAATCTGATTCCTGTAAGTGAAGACTTTCAAATAGGTGAGAAGAAATTCAAGTCATTCTCCTACCTTTAAGCAAGTTTAGTCTTATTTCCAAATCTGCACCTATAACCTGTGATAGCCAGGTTGGGAACATAATCAATCTACCCATAGTCCCTTCCTCTTGCCCCCCCCCCCAAAAAAAAATCACAGGGTAGTAATGGGAACTAGAATAATCTTCAATTTTCAAGTTTAATTATCCCTCAATCTTTTTGTAAGGAATATTGTACCACCAAATAAAGAATACAAAAAATAATTATAATGAGTATCTTTTCCCCTACAATTATTTTTCCTTTAAATAAAAGTAGAGGATAAAAGCAAGTATGTACAAAAATAGAAGAAGTGTTCTTTTCATCGTTTTTATTCAGTTTGACCTGGAAATGTAACTAATTAAAAATTCTGGCAGACAGAAAAAGTGACCAGTAACATTAAAAATCGTCACTACAGAGAACACACAGTAAAAATGGGTTAAACAATATAACCATCAATGGCAAGACGTGAATTTCTATTTTCATCATGATTGCTAATCAACAAATAGCATTTTAAAAGTTATAATATTTATGACATGATTATAAACTATAAGACTAGTTATTTGGCAATAGTACTATTATTAGAGTACGATAATGGTATTGTGGTGATATTAAAAAAAGACATAGACAAAGTAAGTCCTTATTTTGTTTTAGCAATACATACTTAAATATTTGCAGATGTAATGACATCTAGGATAACTTTAAAAATAACATGGCAAGGAAAGAAAGGGAGGAGTGAAGAGATTAAAAGACTGGCCATGACCTGATAATTGCTCAAGCTGGATAATGGGCATAAGGGAGCCTCATGATACTACTATGTCTCCCATAAAAGGAAGATAAGATTTTCCATAAGAACTTTTATAAAATGGTAAGGGGAATTAACTAATAGCAACTTATGTCATAAAAGTAAATGTAGAATATTACAAGTCTTAACCCCTTGAGACACAGATACTACTATCTCTGAGAGCTTGTTCAAGCTTAAATGATGACTTATGCTCTCAGAAAACAAAGATATTCCTCAAAGAAGTGTTACCTAGAACTCTTCTTAACTTCTTAATCATCTATCAATGAGAATGCATACCAAGAATGACATAGGTCCCAAACCTCAAACTAGTACTACCAAAACACACTTAGGAACTCTTAAGAAATCAGAGTGCATCTGAAAATCAGAAAAAATTCTTTATTAACTACTTCTCATTCACTGTTAATCACTCACTCTATGCCTTCATATGGACCACCTTTTTTTTTTTTTTTTTTTTTTTTGCAATTTTTGGCCAGGGCTGGATTTGAACCCGCCACCTCCGGCACATGGGGCCAGCACCCTACTCCTTTGAGCCACAGGTGCTGCCCCAAACCATTTTTGTTTTTAAGATAACTATAATAACTTCCTTTCTCTGATCATTGCCAAGATAATTTATAAAAAGCAAAATTTCCAATTTCTATTGAGTCAGTGAATGTTTTAGAAGTATTAATAGTACTAATATTAAAATTGACAAACTCATGTCAAATCCATTTGCATGATCACCAGCTAAGTAACAAAGACAAGCATAATACATACTGGAGGGCGTCCAGGACGACCCCTTTTTCTTTTTCCTTTGACTTCTGTTTCTTCAAGTTCGCTGCCAGCATCAGAATGGGCAGTAGTTTCATTAGTTGAATCCCTAGAAAATGTTATATTACTTTAGTAAACAAATTAATTAACAAATACAATGCAGTTCCATTTCACTACTTTTCTTACCTCCTGCTATATGGCTGATTAGAAGTGACTTATACGTCTATTTTCATAAAAACTTGTAAATAAACCAAAAATGTTGCCCTTACTACTTAGTATCACATTGTGGAGTGAAATGAGTACTTCAAATAAAGAGGAAAATGGCAACTGATGTACAAAATATTAATGCAAAATACAATTGTAGAAGATCAATTCTTCCATATAAAAAGATAAAGGCTTGTGAGTAGTTTTACTCATTTTATAAAATCATTAAAGTTAGTGTAATGCTGGTAAATGTTTAATAACTGACTCATCAAAAAACTGTAAGCATGTAAGTTACAAATGTTACTGATATACAGGATACATAGCACACAATTTGCAAACAATAAAACACAAAATACTTATCATAAATTTCATATAATCAATTGATATTCATAAAATGATTTTGATAAATTTTGCCAAACTCTCTTATCAAAATCTAATTTAAGGTTGCAACTGATGAGTGAATATGAGTTTTGACATAAAAGTTTGTTGCTGTTTTTGTTCATTTTAATGAACAGGATGCAAGTGAAATGGTAAAGACATTTGCTAGAACTTCATTCATTAGTCAATGGTATGAGCAACTTCACTGCTAAACTGGGTAACAGTTACCAAATACTAAAAGAATACTTCCTCAATTTTTTGGGTTATTCATATAATGTAATGGCTACAGATCATACAACGCAATGCACCCTTAGGTTGAACCTGTATTATTAAGAACGTATCACTTTCTTAGGTCTGCAGACAGCCAACAGAACAATAAATTAAACCCTGATTTACAGTATTTGCTGATTTTCATGGTGTACATATTCCCAGCATAGCCAATTTCACACAACCAAAGTGATAAGAGCAAACTGAGTTGGGAAGTGATAAATAGTACACTGCTTTCAGTACACTGCTGAAACCTATTTCTATCATACAGATACAATAGTTACAAATAATAACCTCCAGTGCATGGATAATAGTAATATATAAAATAAGAAGTGATATTTGAAATATTTATTTTTAATATGACTTATTCGATTTTAAGGTTATATAAACTTTTAACATTTTACAATGGCTATGTTGTGTTTAACTAACTTGCAAAATTCCTGAAAATCTAATATTCTGCTCTCACAGGTCAATACAGGCTGGCTTCAACACAGCACTGAAAAGATACAGATAGCGTAAGTAAGAATTTCTTCCCTAAATTCTACATTACTTACTTAAGGATATATATAAAATTGCAAATAGTAGGAAGGGTACAAAGCAAATACTAAGTATAACTCACAATCTATTATTAGTATTACTCAATCTGCTTCACTAAATGCTCTTCTCAGGCCCATTCCTTCTTTGTGTTGATTCCTTAAAGCTCTACTCTTAGCATCTACTTTTCTTCCTTTACACTAAACTCCCATGGAGAACTCATCCATCTACATGTGTAACTTCTATACAAATGCTTCAAAACCCTAACACCTGACCACATTCCATATCTCTAACCTAAGATTTTTAACTTGTATGCATGATATGCTTCTCTGAATGTCACCTTAAATTAAATTCACCAAATATACCACATCTGAAATTAAGTCCATTATTACTTACTTCTGGCTCTCTGCTTAAAGAAACAGCACAAAGGCTGGCCACAGTGGCTCACACCTGTAATCCCAGCAATCAGGGAAGACAAGGTGGGTGGATCACCTGAGTTCAGGAGTTCGAGATCAGCCTTAGCAAGAATGAGACCCAAGAAATCTCTAAAAACAGCTGGGTGTTATGGAGGGCACCTATAGCTCCAACTACTTGGGAGTCTGAGGCAAGAGAATCACTTGAGCCCAAGAGTTTGAGGTTGCTGTGAGCTATGACACGACAACACTCTACAGGGGCACAGAGTGAGACTTTGTCTCAAAAAAAAGAAAAAAAAAGAAAGAAAAGAAAAAGAAATAGCATTAATTAAATGATTTTTAACTCAGTACCTGAGTTTGCTTTGATTTATTATATAAATTTATTATTGTCATCATTACCCTGTTGCTCAAATTCATAGAATCCTAACAACCTTCTTCTTGTGGCTCCTACTAACACAAGATGTCTTCAGTCATCCTTCTCAGTACAATAATCTTAGTCTTTCCATGATCACTATCATAATCACACTCCCAGAAATACTCTCAATTTATCTCCCTGCTTCTGAACCAAATCTACTGAAGCCATTCTTCACACTACTGCTAGTAACATTCGCATATCATGTTACTCCCTCACTTGCAAATCTTCAAATGTGGTATTTAAAACTGTAAGTAATATTTTTTAAAAAAAACATCCAGGGATCAGCAAACTTTACCTAAAGGACCATACAGTAAATATTTTAGGCTTGTAGATCTTGTGGTCTTTACAATTGCTACTCAAATCCAGGGCCATAGCATAAAATGCAGCCATAGACGATATGTAAATAAATAAATATGGCTATGATCCAATATTTTATTTAAAAAAAACAGCTACTTGCAGCTGAGGCTACTTGCAGTTTATCCATCCCTGATTTAGTCAATCTTATTCGTCTGTACTAAAGAGCAATAAAGCATGTTTTTTCTCCTCATTATATTCCAAATAAACCACATTTAGCATATATTATGTCCGTTTATATATTATCTATAATACATATGCACAAAAACCTTGTAAGAAACAGTACTGCCCACATGTTAGAGATGAGAAAATGAAAGACTCAAAAATCTGATGAACTTGTCTAGACACACAGTAGTCATTCACATAGTCTAGTAAATGACAGAGTCCAGTTAGATCAAGATAAACTTAAAATTTCTATTTTTGTGTAAGGATACTGAAATGCAAATATCATTTTGTATTTATCTTGTGCGGACAAAACTTACTAGTGCTTTTGAAGCTTATAGAAACCCACAGGCTATTACAGTAGCAGACTAGCTCCAGCAAATATTAAGTGACTCAGTATAGTTTATAGACCCACTCCCCTAAAAGTAAACCCCAGAAAAGTACAATTTAATAATTCTGCCAACTGCAGCCAGCTTAAAAGGTGATAACTATTGCCAATAAAAGCTTCTGTATTCTCATTAGTATATGTATGTATATTTATTATAACATATAACAATTTTATTTTTAAAATTTCAAATAGTAGAAAAGATACAATATAAGAAAGGCTGGGAATGATGGCACATGCCTGTAATCCTAGCACTTTTGGGAAAATGAGATGGGTCCAAGCCCAAGACTCTGACTCTACAAAAAAATACAAAAATTAGCTGAGTGCAGTGGCACACACTTGTAGTCCCAGCTATGTGGGACACTGAAGCAGGAGGACTGATTACTTAAGTCTAGGAATTTGAGGCTGACAGCAGTGAGCTATAATGACACTGCTGTACTCCTCTATCCTGGCTAAGAGAGGAAGAGAAGACTGTATCTCCCCTTTACCCCAAAAGAAACAAGGAAGAGTTTCACTTCATCCTACCATAACTCTAAATCCTAATCTACAAAATACACTGTTAACAGATTGACCACACCATAGAGGCTTTTGCAAACATACGTAATATATAAATGTAAATAAATACCTAATTTCCATTTTTCAAGTGTTGAATAAATGAGAATTTTCTACACAAATACATGGATTCTTAAATGGCAAAAATATATAAACTTATTTAACTACGTCACTATCAATGAACACTTATTTGTCTCTACCTTTACACTATTCCATGGTACAAACAGTTGAAATGACTGTTCTTGTACATAAATCTCATTAAATTGATGAAGTTTCTCTCTAGGACAGATAGTAAAAATGCTGGGTCAAAAAGTTGATGCATAATCAAGCTCTGACCAATCTCTCCTCAAAAATCTTATGAATGGCTAATTTTCACATTTATAGGACTATTGGACATTAATTAAGATAAAAGGCCGACTCTTATAATAAAAATGATTTTGCTCCTAAAACTCTCTAAAAGTTTTTTCTGCTTCTTTTCATCTCTACTGTAACCACTTTAGTTCAAGTTGTAAGGAGGTAAAAAGCAATGAGCTAAGAAGGTAGAAAGGACTTAAATCTTATCAAGCAGATAAAGGAATTTGCACAGCTTTGTGTCTTAGAACTCTGGAGGGAAAAAAGAAGGCCAGTATCAGTTAGAAGGTTGTCTCTTGGAAAAGAATTATATGAATGAGCTGGGCAATAGTATTATATAAATAACTGTTTAAATCGCTGATCTCTTTCATTATATCTAAACCATGTTTAGCATAAAGTATCGAAGTATGCAGATTCCTGATTTGCATCTTGATAAAAGTTATCGAAGGAACACTATCTGACATTACTGGAACATTTCTGAAAGGATCCAAAATAAACCTCAATTTTGTCTCTCCTACAACTCCAACAAATCTAACAAAATGCCATCAAAAATGCCTACTGGGATGGATATTCCTTCTGATAGCCAGGATGGTTCAACATGTCAATCTCAGGGAAAATAAAGGATCTTAATGAAGAAATTAGGAATGAGTAGAGAGGGGATAGAAAATGAGTATTATATAGAATGGGGTCTACAAAGTTGTTTTTGTAAATGGCCAGACTAAATGTTTTAGGCTTTCCAGGCAGTATAGTTTCTCTCACAACTTGTAACACAAATCAATCATAACCGGTATCTAAAGGAATGAGTGTGTCTGTGATCCAACAATATTTTACTTGCAAAAATTGGCAGCACAGCAGATTCAGTCTATGGGCTATCATTTGCTTACCCCTGTTAAAGAGCATTAACACCTTTTTTGTTGACTATCAGAGAACATGCTGACATTGCAATAACAAAATCTATGAACAGATAAGGTAATTGTACACCCTAACAATTAGATTACAAATATATTGTCCAAATATCAAAAAACATATTGATATGTCCCATCAAACAGAGCATTTAGATTAAGAAATATATTACACAAACCTACACAAACTAGTACATGCCCACACAAGACAAAAACTGAATTTAATTCAAGTCAGCGAGAGGGGAGGAGCAAGGGAGTAGAAGGCATAATATAAGGGCATATTGCATACCTCCTGGATAGGAGACCTTATCTACCCAACACAAACAATGTAACCTAATTAATCATTTGTACCTTTATATTAGTCTGAAATTTAAAAAATACATATACTGCACAAATTCTTTCTTAACAAGAAATAAGAAAATTATAATACTTACTGCAACACTGGTAACTCTGAAGTAATCATTGCTGAAGAAGTCTTTCCACAATGCAGCAAAAGAATCAAGTGCTGTACAACTCGAAATTTTTAAAAGACCCTCAAAGGCAATCCTATTGTTTAAAAAAAATACAAAAAAACAAAAGAAAATTATGTTAATAAGTAACATATTCATTTTGAAATAAAATGAAGATTTGAGAACACATAATCCATAAGCAATCCACAATACCAGTGATTGCACTACTTGGCATTTATCCAAATAGCTTAAAAATTTATGTCCACAAAAAATGTGCACATAGAGATTTATAGCAACCTTATTCATAAAAGGCAAAACTTAGATGTGACCAAGATGTCCTCACTAGTAAATAGAAAAATATATCCATTTGACAGTATATTATTATTTGGCAGCAAAAAGAATTATCAAGACATGAAAAGACATGGAGGAATTAAGTGAAAGAAGTCAGTATCAAAAAAATATATACTCTGTGTGTATGTCAGAGAGAGAAAGATGTACAAATGAAATTCTGGAAAAGGCAAAGCTATGGAGACAATAAAAGGATTGGTGGTTCCCAGGAGGTGATGGATGAGAGAGATGAACAGGCTGATCACAGAAGATTTTAGGGTACTAGTCTGAATGATATACATGTCTAACTATGAATATGTGTCATTATACATTTGTCAAAATTCATGGACACCAAGAGTAAAACCTAATATAAAGCAAGAACTGTGGATAATAATGACATCTCAATACAGGTTCATCAATTGTAACAAATGTAGCAAATGACAGTAAGGAAGGCTGGGCATGTAGGGACAGGGAATATAAAGAAACTTGTATCTTCCCCTCAAATTTGCTGTAAACTTCAAACTAAAAATAAGTCTAAATAAGTCTAATTTGTAAAAAGTAGTATAAATATTTAGAGAGATAACAGAGGAGAATGTTCAAAAATATAATGTAAAATATTAAAAAGGACGTAAGATCAGAGAATGCCTAAGCAGAATATGCCAAAATATACAAATTACTTAAAAAAAAAACCAAATTACAGGATACTTCATGTACAGAAATAACAAAGTAAGAATTATATCAGACTTCTGGCTCAGCGCCTGTGGCTCAATGGGCTAAGGCGCCAGCCATGTACACCTGAGCTGGCGGGTTCGAATCCAGCCCGGGCCGCCAAACAACAATGATGGCTGCAACCAAAAAATGGCCCAGCATGTGGCAGGTGCCTGTAATCCCAGCTACTTTGGAGGCAGAAGCAAGAGACTCGCTTGAGCCAGGAATTGGAGGTTGCTGTGAGCTGTGATGCTACCCTTCTATCCAGGGTAACAGCTTGAGGCTCTGACTCAAAATAAACAAATAAATAAATAAAATATAATTATATCAGACTTCTTACTAGAAACTATGTAAGCTGAAAAGACAATAGAATTAACAGCTTTGAAGTGCTGAGAGCAAAAAGTCAACCCTGAATTATATACCAAATAATAAAAATCTTTCGGAAAGGAAAGAGAAGAGTAACATCGTAGAAAAAGGCAGAGTAGGAAGCACCAAGAATAAGCCTCTCCTGTGAAGCAACCTTTACGTTGATAAGAACTGACAAAAGTCAACTTTTATAAAAATCTTAAATCCAATTAAACTTTACAACAAAGGGGGGTGCTTACAAAAGAAGTTGCTCAATTTGGGGGAAAGGCACAATGGCATTTTTGCTTAACTGCCAATATCCCCCAGCCGTAACTCAACAGTGTCAATGTAAACAGCAGACCAAATTCTTGGCTCAGCATGCTGACACCAGGGGGAACAGCATACATTTGAACGTCTAGCTAATCTCTGAACTCTCTGTAAATAGAAGATGGAGACTAATACAAAGCTGCAAATGGCCTGGTTATTGAAGAAGTATCTCAGTAAAGTGCCAATCTGGAAACACCACGACAGGTTTTGTTCCCCTTATGGCTCTAGTTCTTTAAGTAAATCTGTCAGGTTATTGGTTTGACTACAAAAGTAAAAAAAATAATAATAATAATTCAGTGACCATGTATGACAACAAATGCAGTCTTCACAAAAATGATTAGGGGGGAAAAAAATCACCAAATAAAGAGATGACTACAGCTCTCAACAAGCAACATTAAACTTCAGGGTTAGGGATAAGGAATGCTTAGAAATGCACAAATCATCAAAATTGGCTCCAGAAAAAAACAGTAAGTTTGAACAGACCCACAAGTAAAGATACTGGATCAGCTACCAAAAACCTCCCCATAAAGGAAAGCCTGGAACCAGACAGCATCACTGGTGAATTATATCAAACACGTTTTAAAAAGAATTAACACCAATTTTCTCAAATTCGTCTAAAGAATAGACAAAGAGAGACTACTTCCTACCTCATGAGGTCAGTATTTCCATAATACCAAACTATACAAAAACATTACAAGAAAACTAAACACCAATATCTCCGATGAACATATATGCAAAGATCTACAACAAAGCATTAGCAAATTAAAACATACAATGTATAAAAAGAATTACACACCAGGACCTCTTGGGATTTATCCCGGGTATGCAAGGCTGGTTCAACTTATAAAACTCAGTTAATGTAATACCTCACATTAGCAGCTAAAGAAGAAAACCTAGATGGTCATATCAGGAAAAGCACTTGGCAAAATACAATACTCACTGAAAATAAAACTATGAGTTTCTAGTTTGAAATAGAGGGGAACATGCTCCACTTCATAAAGAACATCTCCAAAACATCATACTTAACGATGAGAAACTCAAAGCCTTCTTGGTAAGACTACTTACAAGGCTAGGATGCTACTCTCACCACTGTTTTTCAACAACAAGACAAAAAAAAAAAAAAGATATAAAGGATATACATCTTGGGAAAGAAAAAATAAAACTGTCTCAACTCCCAAACCTCATCATTCTCTATGTAAAAAATCCTTAAGAATGAACCCAAAAACCCCATCTCCTGACTCTAATAATTTAGAGTTAGGTTGCAAATCAATAACTTTCTTTTGGACTAGCAATGAATAAATGGAATTTAAAATTAAGAACATAATACCATTTATATTTGCATCCCCCTAAACTAAATACTTAGGTATTAAATCTAACAAAATATGTCAAAAAAAAAAAAAACGATACAAGGGAATTAAAACTGATAAAAGAAATCCCAAAAAAACAAAGATAGATTCTATGTTCTTGAATATTCAGCAAGATTGAATATTATGAAGATGGCCAGGCACATCAGCTCACACTTACAATCCCAGCACTATGAGGCAGGAGGATTAGTTGAGGTCAGGAGTTTGAGACCTGCCTGGTAACACAGCAAGACCCCAACTCTATAGTAAATTTTTAAAAATCTTTGCTGAGTGTGGTGGTGCACACAGGTAGGTCTAGCTACTTGGAGGCTTGAAGCAGGAGAATTTCTTGAGCCTAGGAGTTAGATGTCACAGCAAGCTGCACAACAGCCAGAGTGACAAAGTGAGATCGAGTCTCTAATAATAATATTAAGATGTCAGTTCCTCCCAATTAGTTCCTCCCAATTTGCCCTATATATTCAACACACTCTCAATCAAAATCCCAGCAAATTATTTTGTACATATCAAAAAATGATTCAAATGTCTGTATGAAGAGCAAAACCCCCCACAAAAATTGCTAACACAACACCAAGGTCAGAATACTAGCACTACCTGACTTCAAGGTTTTGTCTAAAGCTACAATAATCAACATAGTATGGTTACTGGCAAAAGAAAGCTAAAATAGATAAAGAGGAACAGGGAGCCCAGAAATAGACCCACAGAAATAAAAGTTATGATAATATGATTATAAAAAATATGTATTTGGTTTTAATCTCTATCTGGTTCCTGACACAAAAGTCTCTAAGACCTAAGGAATCTTCAGATATGAGAGTCTTTTTGTACGTTAATGAGATGACTGGCGACTGAAAACACACAGAAAGCTTCTGGATATAAAAGGGAACCAATTATGTGATTAAAGGGCTGGAACTTTCAGCCCTACCCCCAACCTCCAGGGAGAGGAGAGGAACTAGATTTTAAGCTCAAGTACTAATGGCCAATGGTTCAATCAATTATGCCTACACAATGGAACCTCCATAAAAACCCTAAACCATGAGCTTCAGAGAACCTCAAAGGTGGTGGCTGCATCCAGGTGCTGCATCAAGCCAACTCCATGGAGTCAGAAGTCCCTAGGCTCATCCTATGGGCCTCTTCATCTTCACTGTTCATTATATCCTTTACAATAAACGTAAGTACAGTATTTCTCTGAGTTTTGTAAACCAATATAGTAAATTATCAAAACTTAGGAGCAGGCTGTGCATTCTCCCAATTTGTTAGCCAAGGAAGACAGAAGTGGGGTAACTAGAAAACACACTACTAGTAACTAGTATTTAAAGTAGGAGAGGAAGGCAGTCCTGTGGGGACTAAGCCTCAACCTGAGGGTTCTGTACTAACTCCAAGTAGCTACTGCCAGAACTGAGTTAAAATGCAGGACATTCAACTGGTGTCTGAAGAGAACTGAATTGCTTGGCTTGAAAAACTCACACATTTGGTATCAGAAGTGTTGTCAGTAGAGAAACTGTTTTCTTTTAAATAATCAATTGATCTCTGACAAAGCAAGGCAATACAGTGGAGGAAAAAAGTCTTTCAACAAATGATGCTAGGACAACTGGACATCTACATGCAAAAAGGAAACACATATCCACACACTGATACTTTACACCTTTTACAAAAATTAACTCAAAATTGATCAAAGTCCTAAATGTAAAATGCAAAAAATACAAAACTCTTAGGAATAACAGGGAAGAAATTTGGATGACTTTAGGTGTGGTCATGCCTGTTTAGATAAAATAACAGAGGCACAAGACATGAAAACTGACAAACTGGACTTCATTAAAATTAAAAACTTAGGTTCTATGAAAGACACTGTTAAGAGAATAAAAAGTCTAGGAGAAAATAGTCATAAACAACATACCAGATAAAGAAATTTTATCTAAAATACAAAAGTGCTCTTAAAACTCAAAGGTAAGAAACCCAGTTTTAAAATGGGCAAATGACGGTAAAAGCAAAAAAGATAAGAGATGGCAACTAAGCATTCAAAAAGATATTCCACATCACACACCACTGGGAAAATACAAAGTAAAACAAGGCACCATTACACACCTATTAGAATGCCCCACATCCAAAACACTGACACCACAAAATGGTAGTAAGGATGCGGAGTAATTGGAATGGAGAGGTGAGGTAACAGTGTTCAGTGGCAGGATTATAAAATGGCATAAATACTCTAAAAGCCACTGTTTCATATCTTTACAAAATGAACATACTCCTACTATATTATCCAGTAACTGTACTCCTTAGGAGTTACTCAAATGAGTTAAAAACTAATTTCCACAGTAAAACCTGCACACAGATAGCAGCTTTTTTCAGGGGTTAGGGAAGCCAGAAGGATGTACAGGGACCATACAAAGAATTTTAAAGACAGTGAAAGCATTCTTAATGCTACTATAATGGTGGATACATGTCATTATGTGTTTGTCAAAATCACAAAATGTACAACACCAGCAGTGAGCCCTAATGTAAACTAGGGACTTTAGGTGTTAATAACATGTTAATGTAAGTTAAATTATAAAAAAGGGTACCATTTTAGCAGGGGATATTAATAATCAGGAGAGAGGTTCATGGAAACCTCTTACCTTCTGCTTATTTTTTGCTATGAACCTAAAATTGCCAAAAAAAAAAAAATAAGTACATTATTTGTATCAGCAAATTAAAGTACCAAACAGATGCTAATTTATCTCCTGATATCTTAATATTCTCATTTCCTGGACAATTTTTCTGACCTTGGGTAGATTTATGCATGTATGTGCAAAAGTTCATGGGCACACACAAACAGGCACAATGCCTCATGTACTAAATAATGAGATACCTTCATCTGTTTGCCATGAGCTGTGCCAAATAAGAAACATGATACAAATATAACCAATAGCATGATTATTTCATAGCTTAATACTGTGAATCAAGCAGCAATGCTTAATTAAATCAAGAAAAAGGGTTTAAAACACAGTATCCAAAGCACAAATTATGTCCATTACAGGTAGTTTTTGTTTGTTTGTTTGTTTTTGAGAAAGAGACTCACTTTGTCACCCTTGGCAGAGTGCTGTAGCATCACAGCTCACAGCAACCTCTGAAAGAATAGGAGTAACTCCATCTTGTAAGAAGCTGCCAATCTTAGAGGTTCCTTTGTTCCAGAGAATAGCCCTCCATCTCAGAGCTCCTTTGTTCTCATTCCTAGTCTATCAGGGCTAAACAAAGCACTCACCCCATCAGATGACCCAAGCCGAGAATAACCACTCCACACAGGCCTAATGAATAAGCGCCAAGGAGCATCTAAAATAATCAATAATACTCCCTACACTCTGGAAGTCCCCAACACCATCACCACAATAAAACTCCCGCAACCCAGAGATTGGGGCCCTCAGAACACTCCTGCTGAGTCGGGTACTCTGTAGGCTCTGGCTTGAGCTTGAATAGGCTCTTTTGCCGTTGCATTGAGTACGGCTCCCTGGTGGGTTTTGGGGATTATGTGATCTGGGCACAACATCTCAAAATCTTGGGCTTAAGCAATTCTGCTGCCTCAGCCTCCCAAGTAGCTGGAACTACAGGTGCCTGCCACAACACCTGGCTATTTTTAGAGATAGGGTCTCACTCTGGCTCAGGCTGATCTCCCAACTCCTGAGGTCAGGCAATCTGCCTCAGCCTCCCAGAGTGCTAGGATTAGAGGCATGAGCAACAGCACCCAACCTTTTACATGCAGTTTATTTGTAAAGTATAAGGTCTTATTTATTGTTTAAGCACAGAATTCATTCTTGAGGTAAATACTAATGTAATACAATGTCATTATATTCATTAATTCAATCTTTCTTTATCCTTCCTAAAATTTTACAAAGGCTGCCTTAATCTCTTAGCAGTGTATGTAAAGAGAGACACATGGAGGTGATGGTAAAATATCACATGATTTCCTAAGGAAATCAATAATTACCAATGACAGTGATATTATTTATGAAACTACTTTCACCTGTTTTTATA
This sequence comes from Arctocebus calabarensis, assembly GCA_963573935.1. Taxonomy (NCBI): domain Eukaryota; kingdom Metazoa; phylum Chordata; class Mammalia; order Primates; family Lorisidae; genus Arctocebus; species Arctocebus calabarensis. Next base: position 17,783 of record CAUYON010021925.1, on the reverse strand, counting down.
AGTGGCACTCTGTATCTACATAGAAGTAATTAAGATTCATTTACTACTTCTAATGAAATTATAAATCTGTTAACGATGTTTATGATATGAAATTAAAAATATTAATGGCAAAATTTTTGTCTAATATGACACACATTAATATAAAGTACATCCTCAATATCATCCACAGATTCCTAGAAAACTGAAACTTTAAAACAACGTATTACAAAGCCAAGTTTACCATGCACAGAGAGTGCTAAGACAATGTACATGTGTTTTTGGAAAGGAAAAAACTATTACAATTATAATGTTCAAGTCACATTTGACAACTACAAGACACTCAAGATACAATACAGTTCAATAGTTTATTCCTTTCTCAAAGTGTGTAAACATTTTTTGGCACCCTCTGTCATCTCAGGTCACAAAACATCAGTAAACTTGTAGATAGAGACAAAATATTACATACTGAAATAAATGTGAGCATTACATACATTTAATAAAGAATAATAAAAACAAATCAGAAAATCATTTACCCAATTATTTCATTTCCAGGTCACAGGTTGTCAGAACCTATCCCAGCAGCTCATGGTGTATAGCAGGAGGCACACACACACACACACACACACACACGCATTCATATTGGGACAATGCAGACATGCCAATTAACCTTAAGTGTATGTCTCTTGTACACAGAAAAATCTAGATTATCCAGAGAAAACTCACCCAGACATGAGGAGAACCTACAAACTCTACACAGACATCTGTTGGCCACGGGCAGGAATAGATTTTTTTCTTCTCACCAATGTTATAAACAAAAGGTCTGCTATATACTTAGACTCTATGTAATATAAAAGTATAATAGGGCGGCTCCTGTGGCTCAGCGAGTACGGCGCCGGCCCCATATACCGAAGGTGGCGGTTCAAGCCCGGCCTTGGCCGAACTGCAAAACAAAAAAATAGCCAGGCGCTGTGGCGGGCGCCTGTAGTCCCAGCTACTAGGGAGGCTGAGGCAAGAGAATCGCTTAAGCCCAAGAGCTGGAGGTTGCTGTGAGCAGTGTGACGCCACAGCACTCTACCCAGGGCGATAAAGTGATAATCTGTCTCTACAAAAAAAAAAAAAAAAAAATACAGATTCCCAGTTCACACCTGTCCTTACTGCATCGACCTCTCAGGCTTTCTACCTGGAATGTATTTTAAAAATACTTTTTACTGTGGTAAAATGTACCTAATATAAAATTTACGACTTTAACCGCTTTAAAGCGTATAATTCAACGGTATTAAGTACAATCACAGTGTTGGGTATCTAACACCATTGTCCACTTCCAGAACTTTTCATTATCGCAAACAATTGTTAAGCAATGATTCCCGTTCCCCCTCCTCTATTCTATCTCCATCTCTGTGGCTCTGCCTACTTTAGGGACCTCATATAAGTGGGATCATAAGATCTCTGTCCTTTTGCCTCGGGCTTATCTCACTCAGCATAATGCTTTCGTCGATCATCCCTCGGGTAACATGGTCAGAACTGCCCTCCTTTTTATGGCTGAATCATACTACGTTGTAAGGAAATGCCACATTTCGTTGACACATTCGAATGCTGGTAGACAGTTGGGTTGTTTTTGCCTTGTGGCCATTGTGAATATGCTGCTATGAACGTTGTGCATGCGTCTGTTTGAGCCCCTGTTTTTAATATTTTTCAGTATATACACATATACATCTAGGAATAGAATTGCTGGGTCATATGGCAATTCTGTGTCTCACTTTCTCAGGCACCACCAAGGTGTTTCCCGTGGAAACTGCACCATTTTTCATTCCCACACGCAAAATACAAGAGGTCCAAATTCTCCACATCCTCACCAACGCTTGATATTTTCTGTTTTTGTTTTTATAATAGCCAATGAATGGCTTTCATTTGTGTTTCTGTAATGATTTATAATTTTGAGCATCTTTTCATATGGCTATTTGCCATCGGTATTGATAGATTAAAAACTGAAGAAAAGAGCAGATCAGAACACTCAGACTGACTTAAGACCAAAGTCTAACAAGGACATCATTGTTTATTTTGACACTTGGGTGCAAGTCAGCTAAGATCTAAAGGATCTAAAGGATGTTGGGGAGGGGTTAGGGAGGGGACCCATCTTACATAGCTGGTTGAGGGGGAGCTGATGAGCTGGTTTCTATCAAGGACCAACAAACTATTGTACTCCTCAGATAAACTTTTGTACTCATGAAGATATTATCTCATTATTGGGACTCTCCTGGCAGTTTCTTCCTATCAGAGCATCAGCATATTTCTCTTGGGTGGGTCTGTAATTGGGCTGGTCTGTAATTGGACCAGCAGAAGGACAAGCCTGCAACATGTTTCTTTCTTCACACTTGATCTTAGCTAAAAGGTCAAGAAGCAATAGTATGTTTCTCTCTTACCTGAGTTATGTCCACCTGTAACAGAGTCTCACAGAATGTCTATTCAAGATGGGGTTAGTTTGGCCAACCTAACAAGTATATCTTCTTTGGATAAATGTCTGTTGAATTACGGTAGAACTTCCATAGTTGACCACCTCCCTACACTAACCACCTCCTTAAGTTGACCTACTTTTCACAGACTGACATGCACATTTACTCAAGGGAAGTTCCTTATGTTGACCACCTCCACCTGTTTGCCACTTTGCTAACAATCCCTTGGGTGGTCAACTTGTAGAGATTTTACTATATTTTGTCCATTTTTAAATTAGTTTGGATTTGTTGTTGTTGAAGCATAAAAGTTTTTAATATATTCTGCCTATAAATCCCTTATCAGATACGTGATTCACAGGTATTTTCTCCCATTCTTTGGGCTGTCTTTTCATTCTCTTCATAGAGTCCTTTAATATGCTAAAGTTTTTATTCTGATGAAGACTAATTTATTTTTCCTTTTGTTGCATGTGCATTTATTGTCATATCCAAGAAATCGTGCCAAATCCAATATTGTGAAAATTCAGTTTAAATGTCTGATCTACTTTGAGTTAATTTTCATCCCTGGGTAAACATCCACTTCCTTCTTTTGCAAGTATATATCCAATTTTCCCAAGTTGTATGTAGAAGAATGTCCTAACTCATTGAAAATCAATTGCCCACGTGGGAAAGATTTTGTTCCCAGGCTCTCTGTTCTATTCTATTGGTCTATGTATCTGCCCTATGCTCTGCCACACTGCTTGGACTTCCGTAGCTTTGTAACAAGTTTTGAAATTAGAAAGTGTGAGACCTCCAACTCTGGTCATTTTCAAGATTATTTGGGCTATTTGGGGTTCTTTGAGATTCATGTAAATTTTAGAATGAGTTTTTCTACTTTTGAAAAATAAATGCCATAGGGATTTTGATAGGCATTTAAACTTCCTTAACCTTCCTTTGGCAATATTTGGTAGTTTTCAGTGTAGAAGTCTTCAACCTTCTTGGTTTAATTTATTCCTGAGTACTTTATTCTTTTTCATGCTATTTTAAGTGAAATTGTTTTTTAAATTTCCCTTTCAGATTTTTCATTGCTAACAGGTAGAAATGCAACTGACTTTTATGTATTAATTGTTTATGCTGCAACTTCACTGAATTCTTTTTTTTATTTTTTTGCAGTTTTTGCCCGGGGCTGGGTTTGAACCCGCCACCTCTGGTATATGGGGTATATGGGGCTGGCGCCCTACTCCTTTGAACCACAGGCACCACCCAACACTGAATTCATTTGTTAGCTCTAACTGCTTTTTATGTGTGGAATCATTAGCATCGTCTACATTTTTTTTAATGGTTTACATCATGTTAAGTTTTCTTCTAGTCCTAGTTTATTGAAATTTTTTTTTTTTTGAGACAGAGTCTCAAGCGGTCACCCTGGATAGAGTGCTGTGGCATCACAGCTCACAGCAACCTCCATAAACTAGTAACATTAAGTTCTGAAAAAGAAAAAAAGTTTTAGGTAAGAAATGTCATAAAACAGTCTGGGCAAGTTGACTCCTGCCTGCAATCTAGCACTCTGGGAGGCCAAGGTCGGAGGATCACTTGAGCTCAGGCGTTCCAGACTAGACTGAACATGAGCATTTTCATCTCTCCTGAAAATAGAAAAATAAGCCTGACAATGTGGAGGGTGTCTGTTGTTCCAGCTACTCAGGAGGCTGAGGCAGGAGGTCCCCTTAAACCTAGGAGTTTGTGGCTGCTGGGAGTGAGGCTGATACCTCAGCAAGGTACCCCTAGTGACAGAATGAAACTGTCCCAAAAAAACTAAAGAAAAAAATGTTATGCAACTACCCAGCAGGAGAAGTACTTGCAGAAGAGAAATAAAGGACAGGAGATGAATGAGACTCATGGGGGGAAGAAGAGGCTGATGGTCTCAGGCTCAGCAGGCGTTCCTGATGTAGGACTTCCACTCTTCACCTGACTGCAGCTGCCTCTGTCCTCTCCCCAGACAGTGGTGCTGGGTCAGTAGCCACTGAGTTCTGGGCAATTCCTCCGTGTAAAAGAGCGTAAGGGAGGAGGTGCGATGTGCAGAGTGCAATTCACAGGCTCAGTCCGCCAAGGTCAAAGGCTCCTCTCTGAGCTTTAATAGGTCAAGCAGACCCGGAGGACATTTCCTGGCACAAATGGATTACTCTGAGGTTATTTTCATTAAGATATTTTTTTTGACCTACTCATGCGCAAAAGTCATAGACGATAGAATCGTGCCACGAAACTTAGCATTCCACAGAAAAGCTACTTTCCAGTGTCCCCTTTGTCTTTTAAACTTAGTCTCTCTCCTCCCTGCCCCCATCTTTACTCAGGCACCAGGGTTATGTTCCTGGTAAAAACTTGCTCAGCCACTTGTGCAGAAAGAGGAATTAATTTAGTATTTGAATACTCAACAGACTGGTTCCCCTGGAGAGCAAGTAGCCAAGTAAAGGTCCAAGAGAGAACACGGGAAGGAGCAAAATGGCACCGAGCCCAGGATGGGCAGCCTTGGTCCTCCTGACGCACCGTGGGTGGGCACTCAGAGCCACATCCTCTCTCCAGGTGATTCACGCCGCCCACACCCAGCAGGGTGTAGAAACGTTTGACTGAAACCCGAGTACAATAGTAAGAACGAGTCAAGCAGGTAAAACATTTCCTGGCTGTTAACTCAATAAAACGTTCAACTCTGCTGCAAGAAGGAAGGAAGATGGGAGGGGGGGGGGGGCGATTCAGAAATACAGGCTTTATATAATCCCACAGGAACTAAGGATCTGCAAACAGGCTTCAAGATTTTAGTCCCACAGAGGGATTTCCATCCATAAACACAGATGCACATGGATGCTTCCAACAGTGATTTTGTTTGTTTTCTATTAAGATGGGCATTTATATAGAGTTCAAGGCCTGGAGTACATGACAATTCAGAAGAGGTAAGTTTCTTCTTTAAAACCCAAGATGTAGATAAACACTCATGCTATTCCTATTTCCATGTTTTTTTTGCAGTTTTTGGCCAGGGCTGGGTTTGAACCTGCCACCTCTGGCATATGGGGGCCAGTGCCCTACTCCTTTGAACCACAGGTGCCGCCCTCCTATTTCTACTTTTTTCCTTCTTTCACCTTTTACTCCGGAATTGGAGAAGAGGAAGTGATAATAGCATCTCAGCAATTGAGAACTGGCGGACAGACTTAGGCCTGAAGGAGATGGTGGCATTAGCAAGGAAGCCTGTGATTAAAAATCTAAAGCTTAAAACAGCTTGGCTTGGCGACTGTAGCTCAGCGGCTAGGGAGCTGGCCACATACATGGGGCTGATGGGTTCAAACACAGGCCAGGCCTAATAACAAACAAAAAATAGCTGGGCATTGTAGCTGGTACTTGGGAGGCTGAGATAAGAAAATCACTTAAGCCCAAGAGTTGGAGGTTGCTGTAAGCTGTGACGCCACAGCACTCTTCCGAGGACGACAGAGTGAGATTCTGTCTCAAATAAAAAAAATAAATAAAATACAATAAAAATGTAAAACTTAAAACAACAATACACAACCCAATACTCAAATATTCTAAGCTATTATTACATCAGAAACGTTATTTCTCAAGACTGAGAAGGGGGCTAGTCAAACATAGTTTGGGGCCTGCAAAGATGTATTTATCTGCAAGGCTGCCCAAACTCTGAGCCTGATGATCACCAAGGAGTCTCTGCTTTTTTATAAGAATAAAAAAAGTCCCAAATAGGCACGGCACCTGTGGCTCAACGGGCTAAGGCGCCAGCCACGTACACCTGAGCTGGCAGGTTCGAATGCAGCCCGGGCCCGCCAAACAACAATGACGGCTGCAACCAAAAAATGGCCCAGCGTTGTGGCGGGCGCCTGTAGTCCCAGCTACTTGGGAGGTGGAGGCAGGAGACTCACTTGAGCCCAGGAATTGGAGGTTGCTGTGAGCTTTGATGCCACAGCACTCTACCCAAGGTGGACAGCTTGAGGCTCTGTCTCAAAAAAAAAAAAAAGTCCCAAATAAACTCGCACTAGGTCATTGCCATTTGTCAGTAAACACTTAAGGGGTGTGCACTTGGCCCACACTGACCTGACCAGACCTACTTCAGCTTCCCTGAGCCTTCCTTGGATGGTAAACATGTCTGAGGCATTGCTTCATCCCAATTCGGGAATTATACCCTTTTACATTTCACTATGGGGGTGCGTTGCCTTTGACACAGCGTTTGCTGTAAGTAGGCACTAACACAGAGGCTTAGAACTAGCTGTCTGGGGAGCTCTGCTCCGTGGTAGAGCAGTGCTCAGGAAGAGAGAAGTCGAGGTAGGCACTGAAGAAGCAAAAGGTTCTCTCAAGTGTGGGCTGCACCCCCAATGTGCAGGGAGGGAGCTGGGGACTTTTCTAGTTAAAACTTGCATCTGCATTGTTACGTGCTCTGAAAGTGAGCATGCAGTTCATCTAACACCACTCAACCTTGGGGACCCGAATGGGCTGAAGCATGAGATACAGCCACCAGGACAGATCAGAGCTCCCTGAGGGCAGCGCTCGCTGGTCACATCTGCACCTCCAGTCCCCCAGACCCCCACTTGGCCCCGCGATGGGCTCTCAATTTGATTTTTTAATCATATCCTTTCAGATCGCCCTAGTTTTTTCCTGTCTTTTGACATCAAAATCTGAGACTAGACTTTTACTTTAAACCCTCATGGCTCTAATGTTTCAAGCTCCCCACTGTATTTAGAACCCGTCGCGATGCAGAAGGATAGAAAGGCTGGCTGCTGACTTCTGCTGTGTTCTCATGTGAGTCTAGTGAGCCTCAGATGAAGTTCTGGGGGCTCAAAACATCCCTTCCTTCCCAGAAAACGCAGAGAGGTAACACACAGCACCAGGACCTAGACCCCGGTCTGGCCACCGTCCACCGTTCCAAACTTCTTTTCTCACTTTGAACCAAATCTCACTGTTCTCTTTCATGTACTTGGAGCCTGTATCTCTCACCAGTTTACTCAAACCTCAGATAACCTGTTAACAAATTTTCTCTGCTCAGATGATTGCAGTAGATGTTATAATGGACTTGAGTCTCGGTTGAGAGTCTGGCCTCTGGGCCACAGTGAGCTAGATGCACCATCTAGAACACAGGTGAACACAGATATCCCTGGAAGAGCTAACGGCTGCTCTAAGAAAATGCAATGTTCTCCCAAAGTGTTTCCTTCTCCCCCAAAATACATTACGTACGCCGCATCAGTATGGAGTCAGGTTTTCAGGACACACATCCAATGCAAGGAGGTGCTCTGCAGAACTACCTTCAGCGCAGACTAACAATTCCATCTCATTCTCCTTACACCCCATTTCTTCAAAGTGAGACAAACATTAGGCAAATTTTAACAGCTGCAGACTTTTGGAAATCACACGATGCTTCCCATTGCACTGTATGTGACTTTGAGTTAGACTGAGTACAGTATTATATTTCCTGCAGAACCTGGGAGCATCCATAAGCCTAAATTTCCAGCTGGTAACAGTTTGCCTGGCTCTATTCCATACAGGCTCTTTTGTAAAATGAATAAATAAAGTACTAAGTATAGAATACTCAGAAAGAAAGAAATTCAAGAGAAGCTTAGCTCAGAGGATTTTAATGTGCAGCCCAATAATCCACAGCGATTTGTATATTTTTCAGTCCAGCTCAAGAGCAGCTGGGCAAGCAGGTTGCAGGACCTAGCCCAGGGACAAGGCTGGGCAGGAGTGGCCCTTCAGAAGTCGCCCGGTGGGACAGTTTCCTGGCACTATGCATTCCCCTTGTCTTCAAGCTTCCCACCCTGAGATGAGCTCTCAGAGGATTTTATATAATGTACTCTGAAAAAATTGCTGCATTCATCATTAATGCTGCCTCCCCCTTGAAAAAGGCACATTTCTAGTGGCAGGAGAGAAAATACTCATCCTCTCCTGTCATTCCTGGAAGCAGAGCTGGAGAAGTGTAACCCGCCAGGCGTGTGAAGTTATGAAGTGGGGGAGGGTTCACAGCAGGTGAGGGAGGTCTCTCCGCAGGGCGCAGGAGCGGGGGCTCCAGGTTTGTAGGGGGGCGTAAGTCACAGAACTGTTGGTGCTTCAGACACATTGTTACCAAGACCAGATAGTTATGGCAATGGGCCTTCTACCTTCTCTCTGCTTCACTGATCTGGTCACTTGTAGAACTAAAACTTCTAGATCTTCTTTCCGAAGGCTACTATAATTCTGAAAAACGTAAACTTTCACTAACAAAACACTGGGTTGGAGAAAGCATTTTATTTTAATGTTGCTTTTATTGATATGAATATGAACATGGAATACTTTACTTCACCCCTAACTCATAGATTATTTGTCAAAAATTCATGTTTTTAAGCTGGTAATTTGGAAACATGAGAGATGTGGCTTGGATCCGGGCTATCTGCTCCCACTGTGTCCCTGAGCAGCACTGTCATTGCGAGGTTCCCTAATCCCCTACAGATAACTCAGTTCTGTTAACAGCCCTCCCTGGATGGTTTGCCTATTACTCATTAACCCTACCAGCTCCTGGAGCACAAAAGCTGAGCCTCACTTACTCTGCTATCCTCAGCACCTGCACCTGCCAGGTCAGTGAGTGAATGAACAGAGTTCTGAGCTCTCCGCCCCCACTGTCAGTGGAAGGAGGAGGCTCTCCACTTCCCTAAATAGGGCACAAGAAGGCTGCTATGGGCGTTCAGTGTGTGAGTGTGTGTGTGTGTGTGTGTGTGATATATCTGGTGCTGTGTAGGGCGAACAGAGAAGACATCCGAGGCCGTTAGGAGAGGGATGGGGGTTGAGGCAACCCTCCTGCTACCCCAGTCCAGGGAATGTGGAGAGGAGCAGAAAATGTTTAAAACACATTTCCAGGCCATACATAAGCTCATGGGGTTGAGCTAGCATGGTATATATACATTGCTGACTGGCTGCCTGAATCCATCCTCTTCCTTCCTTGGGAAAGCCTAGATTCGGTCCCCAAGGGGCCACATGCTCTGGAAAGGGCCCTGGAGCCAGGCCCTGACCGGGTGGTCTTGATTCAATTCTGGCCAATGAGCTGGGAGAGGAATGTGGCGGGCAGGGGCGTGGCTCTGGGAAAAGGGGCAGGCTGGGACCAACCACTCCTTTCCTCTGACGCTGGAAAACTTGCTATGATCTGATACTCGGAAATGCTGAGTCATGAGGAGACACACAGAAGGTGGCAGAGGGGAAAGACAGGCAGAATCCAGGTCTTCCATGATGGCACCGAGCCCTCAAATTCAGCCGTCCTGGACCCCAACTGCCTCTGGCCGCGCAAAACGGAACAGTAGATCCCTCTCTCGGTTGAGCCTTTTGAGTCAGGGTTTCCGTGACTCAAGTCACAGCGGTTGTGAGTTTGTGAAGGCCTGACAACTGTCTCGTCTCAGCTGCCTCGTCTAGTGACATTACTACTTTGTCAAGATTTATTAGCCGTCCTAGGTATAGAGTGAACTAGGCTGGTAAATCCCCCAAATGTGGATTTTTCGATTCTTGGAATCAGTATTTACAATTAGTAAAAAACATTTAGGCTATTCTTATTTTAAGTGAATCCATGCCTCATTAGGCTGACACGCCAGCAGAGGTGCCTCTGCAAAGCGGCCTCACTACCCAAATCTGCAACAGGTGGGTTCCATTTAAAGAAGCAGCTGGGGGAGGCGCCTGTGGCTCAGCGAGCAGGGGGCCGGGCCCCATATACCGAGGGTGGCGGGTTCAAACCTGACCCCAGCCGAACTGCATCAAAAATTAGCCGGGCGCTGTAGTGGGCGCCTGTAGTCCCAGCTACTCGGGAGACTGAGGCAAGAGAATCGCCTAAGCCCCAGAGCTGGAGGATGCTGTGAGCTGTGACTCTACGGCACTCTACCAAGGGCGATAGAGTGAGAATCTTTCTCTACAAAAAAATAAAAATAAAGAAGCAGCTGGGACGTGGGACTCAGTAAGAAACTGGGCTGTGGGTGATATGCTACTTCATTTGTAACACAAACATTTGTTTTCAGTTGGAGTAGAAGTTCCATATTAATTAGAGACAGAATTGCTGACTTGACTTACAGAATGCAGACAAGAAATACTCCTCATTTTTGACTTTAAATAAGGTGAGAGGGCTTGAGCTCAGGAGTTTGAGACCAGCCTGAGGAAGAACAAGACTCTGTCTCTACTAAAGGCAGAAAAAGTAGCCTGGGAGTCATGGCATATAACTGTAGTCCCAGCTACTCAGGAGGCTGAGGCAGGAGGATGGCTTGAGCTCAAGAGTTTGAGGTTGCTGTGAGCTACAATGATGCCACAGCTCTCTACCCAGGGTGAAAGAGTGAAATTCTGTCTCAAAAAATACATACATACATAAAATAAATAGGGTGAGAGGCTGGGCATGGTGGCTTACACCTGTAATCCCAGCACTCTGGGAGGCTGAGAAAAGTGGATCATTTGAGCTCAGTCAGGGGTTTGAAACCAGCCTGAGCTTTAGACCTACCTCTACTAAAAAATAGAAAAACTAGTAGGGGGTTGTGCTTGGGTGCCTATGGTCTCAGCTGCTTGGGAAGCTGAGACAGGAGGATCGCTTGAGTCCAGGAGTTTGAGGTTGCTGTAAGCTATGATGACCCCAGTGCTTTCTACTCAGAGGGACAGAGTAAGACTCAGTCTCAATCAGTCAATCAATCACTATTTAAAAGAGCAAGAAAAGAAGAAATGACATTTATACTAGAATAGCTTAGAAACAAGATTGCATCTTTTCTGAAACTTTAAGGAATCAGAAGAGAGTGACACCAAACACAAATCCAATTAACCCTTGTATTTGGCAGCTGATAGCCTTTTGGAACTTCTATTTTATTTTCCCCCTCATTAATTTTAGATGTTGTTGACAAGGCTATAAAAAAACTATTAATTTTTTAAATCCCCCTCCTATCCCTTTAGTAACCCATCTCCCATCTCCAGTTGAGCAGACAGGCTCTATGCATTCTCGTCTCAAACTTGTGGCACGGCAGAAAGCACTAGTTGCCTGTGGGACATTTTCCTTCTTGAATTTTGTTTTCATAAGCTTAAGCCACTAATTGATTTATTAGCTGGAGGGAGGGGACCCTCTGTGGGAAATATGAAGAAAGGGGAATGGTCATAGGACTAAGAGTCCCAGAGATAAGGAGGGATAGAATTCCCCAGGTTCCCTGGCCATGGGGACAGCGCCCTGAGGAGGTGACCAGATCTTCCAATTTGCAGCTTTGTGGTTCACATGGGAAGTCAGAGCTCCAGGCAGCAGGCAGGATACAGATCCCCATGCTTCGAATACTGTAGGGGGAAAACAGCCAAAAGGTGAAGGGACAGACTGGCCACTGATGCAATCCTTGACTGATGACCAGAGGCCCCCCACACCTTCGCACCATGAGACCCTGGGTTTCCAAACAATCCTGTGATGAGGGGGGCTCAGAAGACAGTCAAATATGCCTGGGGACCCATTTCCTTATTGCCAGGTAGGAAAGGGCAAAGGTGAAATTAAGTGGATTTAAATATGTATTAAAAAACCCTCAGGACGGCACCTGTGGCTCAAAGGAGTAGGGCTCTGGCTCCATATGCCAGAGGTAGGGGGTTCAAACCCAGCCCCAGCCAAAAACTGCAAAAAAAAAAGCCCTCAGTGCCCCTTGCTACCTACATCTGTGGCCTGGGATTTATACCTACAAATATTGACTATTTAGAGCCCCTGCTCAGTGAAATTTATCTCTACTTAAGGTTAGTTGCGTCCATTTTGCAAAGATACCAGAAACCCTTAACTCTGGCCAGTCTTCAAATCTCAAAGTACAGCTGCCCTCATGCAGAAGGGCACACCTGGCCTCCTGCCAGACCATTCTAGAGAGTCCAGCTAGCAGCACCGGGAACAGCTCTTTAGATCTGAAGACAGGAACAGTCTTCAAATGTTCCCATAGCCCATTCTAACTTGTGGCTGTGAGCACAAGAAGACAGCCTTGGCTAACCTTACTGAAGCTGGATGTCTTGGAAGAATACTGAAGGGATCACAGGATGGATGGGAGGGCTAGAGAACAAGGTTCAGGGAGTGAGCTGGAAAGCAAGAGAGTCTGGGCACCCAGGACAATGCCAAGGTCATAGGACAAGACAGTCTGCCTGCACCAGGACCTCACCCCCACTGGGGGACACCACCACTGGTGGCTTCTGAACTACTCTTAAACCTCTGTTTCTTCCCTTAAGATTCCTGCATCCAGAGCTGAGGGTCTGCCTGGCTGAACCTGAGTCCTGCACCATACCCTGAGGTCCTTGAATACAGTGTAGGGCACCACATCACCCCAAAGCCATGTGCATAGGGAATTCCCTCTGAAATGGAGCAAAAACTAAACAAATCTGTCCAGCATATTCCCAACCCCTTAGGAAGAACTAAAGGGTGGTAAAGATTTGAAAACTCCAGCTTTCAGAATGACCTTGGAAATGTACTCACTTTATTTTCCAGAATTACACCCTATAAAAGCTTTATGCAGGCTCATAATTTCACTCCAAGATCAATTCGTAGCCCTTGACCCTGATTCCTGCCCTGGACTTGGCCCTGCTCGGTGGCCCTGGCTTGCTTCCTCTGCTGAGTTTAGTGATTCCCTGGTCTCAGGGCCTGAAGACCTGTCAGCACCTAAGTTCCTACAAACTTCCCCACTTCATCCCACCTCCTACCTCCACCCTCGGGTACGCTGGTCCTGTCGGCTTCCTGGTGATGTTAAGAGGGAAGATGAACGTAAGGACCACAGATTTAGAAGGCTATTTTGGTCTCCCTTCTTATAGGCAGAACTGAATTCTCAGAAAAACGGGAATATGGCCTATTTTTGAAGCTCTTCAGAAGTGGGAAAACACTATTCTTGATATATCCCAGAGAAAATAAGGCACAAGCTGTGTTTGAAGATTCAGTAGAAAACAGAGAATGCTCGATAAAGACAGAGGGAAGAAGATATTTGTAGAATGTCTCCAAATCTGTCCAAGGAAGAAGCTGTCCAAGGGACAAGCCAGCAGCTGGGGACTCGTCATCCTCGTGTCTGTGATCGACCCTCACTGCTACTGCAGTTTGGGGTGAGAAATGCAGCAAGCAGGTAAAACTATGGCAGGGATCCAGGTGGAGGGGGTCCCCTCTGACATCTGGCAACTAGGTGCACCATAATTATAACTTATAAAGGTGCTTCCTAAGTGGGGAAGCCTTGGGATTTGCATCTGAAAAAAGAATCTTCTTTTACTAGAGGAATCCAGGATGTAATAGAGAAATGTTTAGGAAAGGAGGAAACTCAGTTAAGTCCAAGGGCATAGTCAAACCTACCACTGTGCAACAGTGAGTTCCCCAAAGTCTTGGAAAGTATTTATAATGTATAAATGCAGCCTGAGCAAGAGCAAGATCCCATCTCTACTAAAAATACAAAAATGAGCCAGGTGTGGTGGCAGGTGCCCGTAGTCCCAGCTACTCGAGAGGCTGAGGCAAGAGAATCGCTTGAGCCCAAGAATTTGAGGTTGCTGTGAGCTACAATTCAATGGCACTCTACTCAGGGCTACAGAATGAGACTCTGTTTAAAAAAAAAACAACAAAAATTATAAATGACCAATAAATGCTTATTAACTCATTTTCTTCCAAAAGAAAAAATTTGGGAAATTTTCAGCGAAGGTGAAAACACTTTTGTTCTTGTTTTAATTTTGCTGAACTCTTTTGCATAGTCCTGTCCGTATTTAAGGGTCTCATGTTATTACTTTGCTCAAATGAAAGGCCATGTCCCCCTGGATGAGCCAAGTTCCCCTGTTGCCAGCCTGCATGGAACTGAACATGCCCGTTAGCAGGATCTTGAGAGCCCCAGCACCAGTGACCTCAGAGCTGGCCGCTGGCCACTGGCCAGCGAGAGACAAGATCTGGCCAGTCAGAGCTGAGGTTTGGAAAGCTACTTTATACCCAAGCCTGAGGTGTGGTGCTGAGGCCAGGACGTGAACAGGCAGGCTCCTCCTGAGTTCCGAGGCTGCTCTGAAACAGAAAACCTGGGGCAAAGGTGACATGCCTCAGAGAAAACTAGAGCGGAGTTGTATTTAAATTCTGAGGACTCCACCGCACTGCTCAGGACTGTTCACCCTGCTGCAGGGCAGTTTGCGCCTCACCTTGGCAGAAAGGAAAGGGAGAAAACGAAACTACACGTGTTTCTCTTTTTTTCCATCAGAAGTGAAGCTAAAGTATGTAGCGCCTGTGAGTATTATGCAAAGTGTAAATAAAGTATGCAATATTTCAGTTCCTCACATTTTCCTGGACGTGATTGTCCAGAGCTGAAGGACAAAAAATGAGCATCAGTGCTGCTCACATGCGTTATATTCCCGTTTCTCAGCTGTCACACTCACACCATAATAAGAGGCCTGCTAGCCCATTATTAAAACAGGAACACTAACAGTTCCCATGGGACCTCCCTTCCCCAAGGAGGTTTTACTTTCTCTCCAAAGAAGATACAAGATTCTCTAAGAGTGAGTCAGTTTTTCAGGTTAGTTAGTACATAAATTACTCAGCCATCAATCTTTACATCAACAAGACCTGCACAGATCTGCGTAGATTTACAAATCAGACAGAGTCACAGGTGTTGCAAACCTTCCACTGGTCAGAAATTCCCAGGATGGGTTTCGCAAGGAGACATGGAGACCTTCTTAGCACTCCCTTGGCTTTTGGTATAAGCTGTTGGCTCTTCAATATGGTATTTTCAGGGTTTAGATGAAAAACGAGAAAGGACTTAGATTCTGAAATGGAAATGTAATAATTGAGGCCGACCAGAGCATACACCATGTATTTTAATATGTAAAGATGCTCTCAAACTCCTGCCTCCTGCTTCGTTGAGAAGGGAGAGAGCTTCAGACTGATCACTCCCTCAGCGTCTCTCTTTTCTACCTCCCAACCTACATCTTCCCTTAGCTCCTTCTTCCCACTGAAGTTGTGCATGACCCCTTCCCAGGCACACCACGGCTCTCTTGACGCTGCCCCCACTCCCTGAAGCCTCAGGCCATCAGAGGACCCAAATCTCTTCTTTCCTCAGTGAATGCTCCTCAACCTTTTCTCCCAAAGAAACATGGTCAGCCTGAAGAACCTCTTAGTTCCACGCTCTGGCCTCTCCTGTGTTCACCAGCCGTTCTGCACCTGAACCCCGAGGAGTGTGGCTTTCAGCTGCTCTGCCCCACAAAAATGCTTTCTGAGGCTAGTGATGCCCCATGGCCAGAATCTTATCTCAACCTTGGTCTTGATTTCCAAATCAGGACCCTCCCCAAATCTCCTGTTTCTCTGGACACTCACATCTTCCTCTGCCTGGACCTTAACACCACCTTTTTCCAGCCTTCTTTCTTTTTTTTTTTTTTTTGTAGAGACAGAGTCTCACTTTATTGCCCTGGGTAGAGTGCCGTGGCGTCACACTGCTCACAGCAACCTCCAGCTCTTGGGCTTCGTCACACTGCTCACAGCAACCTCCAGCTCTTGGGCTTAAGTGATTCTCTTGCCTCAGCCTCCCTAGTAGCTGGGACTACAGGCGCCCGCCACAGCGCCCTTTTTTGCAGTTCGGCCGAGGCCGGGCTTGAACCCGCCACCTTCGGTATATGGGGCCGGCGCCCTACTCGCTGAGCCACAGGAGCCGCCCTTCCAGCCTTCTTTCTCCTGTAGATGTTTACATTTGTTCTCAGTTTCACATACTACTTATGAGCTAATACTTCCAAAGATCTATCTCTAGCACTGAACCCTCTTCTGAGTTCCAGACCATTTCCAAGTGCACTTTGGCCAGACCCACATGGGTGTCCCCGAGGTGCCTAAATAAACAAGTCTAAATCCAAATTCATCTACTATCTCATCTCCTCTCTGACCCTTCATCCCCCTCCCCACATGCCTGCATTTTATTGACCTAAGAGTTATTTTCAAATATCAGAAATTCTATAACCACAAAAAGACAACCATAACCCCAAAGACCAGGATGGCTAGTTCAAACTTCTCCTGGGCTTGATTAAGAAAAAGGAACAAAATAGTGAATTAAAGTGGTGCCTTAGAGACAACTGGTGAAGATCAGACATGTCTAACAATTACAAAATAATTAACTGGTGGTACTTGCTTGAGTTTAATTTGCTCAGGTCTACCATCTCCATTTGAAAAGATCAAAGGCCATTGCTGCCAGAACATGGTATTACTGTTGGCAAAGTGGATTTACCTGTTGGATCTGCCCAGCATAGCAGAAAAGTGTGCTTTCTGAAGAAAATGGTTGATTTGCAGCTTTTTAATGATAAGGGCCTTACCAAAGCCAGACACCCCAGTAAGCAAGCATTAGAGGTACCCCCTGGGAAAGCCCCAAGGACAACATATTCGCTAAAAAAGCTTCATGTATTCTATGTGCTAAACAAAATTACACACACCACAAATAGTCACTTTTTTACAAGTGACTCCAAGATAGAAGAGAATTGGTTTGTAAGTGATATTATTCAGTTCCTGGCTCTAATGTATATATTATTCACTGATCTTCAGCAAAAGATTTAAGTTTTCAGAGACTATTTCTACATCTAAAAAAGGACTGTCTCATGGTTGAAAATCGCTTGACAAAATCAGCTCTTGCTCGAGAGATGGCTAAGTGTTTGAAATTCCCGGTCCTGCCAACTGACTTGTAGAACGTTCAAATATAACTTTCCAGTTGCCAAAAATCAGAATAATGCTAGCTTACATTTCTAGGAAATGTCAGATGAGGCAATTTAGAAACCCACCTGCTGTGCCTAAGTCTGAAGCTAAAACAATAAATGGTCCATTTTTCTCTGGAATTTGAGTTCTACTGAATTAATCGTTTTTACAAGATGAAAGCCCAAAAGTAAATAGAATGAATCAGTCCTCCCACCATGCCCGCCCGTCTGGGTGGGAGCAGCAGGTCCCCGCTTTCCTTCCTAGTGAGGAGCCGAGCCTCAGAAGCAAAGTGTGATCAACAGATGCTCGTTTCCATAATTGGCACTTTTCCAATAGCCAACCCCAACTTTATTTGTTTTTTCCACTCTCTCTCTTTTTTATATCTTATGTTTCCTTCTGTTTCAAACGCCAAATTTAATTAGCCACTTCTCCGAGGCAGAAAAGGCATTCTAAAGCATTCCAGCAGTCCCCGCTGGTCCCCTCCACTGGTTCACGCCCCAGCCTTGCAGGTGCCCCCACTCAGTAGTCTCTAAAGGATGTGTCCGGCATGGGCGCGTGCTCCTTCCCATCGTAAACAACTCTTTAAAACTGCTCACGAGGGCGGCTCCTGTGGCTCAGCGAGTAGGGTGCCGGCCCCATATACCGAAGGTGGCAGGTTCAAGCCCGGCCTCGGCCGAACTGCAAAACAAAAAAATAGCCGGGCGCTGTGGCGGGCGCCTGTAGTCCCAGCTACTAGGGAGGCT
>CAUYON010021923.1:0-25761 GCA_963573935.1 Arctocebus calabarensis | reverse complement strand
TCACCCTGGCTAGAGTGCTGTGGCATCACAGCTCACAGCAACCTCCAATTCCTGGGCTCAAGCGAGTCTCTTGCCTCTGCCTCCCAAGTAGCTGGGACCACAGGTGCCCGCCACAACACCCGGCCATTTTTTGGTTGCAGCTGTCATTGTTGTTTGGCGGGCCCGGGCTCAGAATCCACCAGCTCAGGTGTATGTGGCTGGTGCCTTAGCCCACTGAGCCACAGGCGCCGAGCCTGGTTGTTTAATTTCTATGTCTTTGTGTGGGGTTGAATGTTTTTGTTGGAGTTGAGTTCCACCTTTAATGCCTTGTGGTCTGAGAAGGTAAAATTTCAATTCTTTTGATTCTGTTGAGGTTTTTTGTGTGTCCTAGACTATGATCAGTTTTGTAGAATGTTCCATGGGCTGATGAGAAGAACATATATTCTTTAGCTTTGGGATGGAGTGTTCCATATACATCTATCAAGCACAGTTGTTCTAGGGCTGCATTTAATTACCTCGTATCTTTATTTAGTTTCTGTTTAGAGGATCTGTCCAGCTCTGTAAGAGGAGTGTTAAAGTACCCTGTTATTATGGTGTTATAGGATATCATATTGTTCAGACTAATTAAGGTTTATTTCAAGAATCTGGGAGCATTTAAGTTGGGTGCATAAATATTTAGAATTGAAATGTCTTTTTGTTGTATTTTTTCCCTTGACCAATATGAAGTGACCATCTTTGTCTTTTTGACTTTAGTTGCTTTAAATCCACTTGTATCTGAATATAAGATTGCAGCCCCTCTTTTCTTCTGAATTCCGTTTGCCTGAAAAATTGTCTTCCAACTCTTAACTCCGAGTTTTGTCTTTTGAGGTTAGGTGTGTTTAGCGTAGACAGGAAATGGATGGCTTGTGTTTTTGTTTTATCCAATCAGCCAGTCTATGCTCCTTCAGTGGGGAGTTCAAGCTGTTAACATTTATTGAGATAATTAAAAAGTGTGGTAGTATTCTATTCATCTTATTTTGTGAAAGTCCATTGCTTAGTTTTATCTTTTGCATTATTGTGGAAGACAGGTGCTATCCTTTAATTTCTGGATGCTTACTTTGCTGGTGGTCATTGTGATGGTCAGTGTGTAGAACAGGTTGAAGTATTTTCTGTAGAGCTGGTCTTGTGGCAAACTTCCTCAATGTCTGCATTCAGTAAAAGATTTGATTTCTCCATCCATCAATTTTAAAGCTTAACTTAGCAGAAGACAGAATTCTGGGCTGGAAATTGTTTTGTCTAAGTAGATTAAAGGTAGATGACCATTGTCTTCTGGATTTAAAGTTTCATTAGAGAAGTCTGCAGTCACCCTGATGGATTTGCCCCTGTAGGTCAATTGGCGCTCACTCCTGGCAGCTTGCAGAATCTTTTCTTTTGTCTTGACTTTGGACAGGTTTATCATGATGTGTCTTGGAGAAGCTCCATTAGAGTTAAGGTGACCTGGGGTCTAATATCCCTCTGGAAGGAGTGTGTCAGAATCCATGGTGATAGTTGGGAAATTTTCACTTATAATATTCTCTATTATGACTTCCATTCCTATGGAGCATTCTTCTTCCCCTTCTGAAATACCTAGAACTCATATGTTTGAATGCTACATGTAGTCCCATAATTCTGTTAGTGAATGTTCTGCTTTCTCTCTTTTTTTTCTGACTCTTTAACTGAGTTCATTCAAGAGCTTTGTCTTCTACCTCTGAGACTCTTTCTTCTGTATGGCCTAATCTGTTACTGATACTTTCTACTGCATCTTTAATTTGCCTAATTGACTGCTTCAATTTCTTCAGCTCTGCTATATCATTTCTATATTCTTCATATCAATCATCTCTTATTTGATTCTGTTTTTGGATTTCCTTTTTGTTATTTTCCACTTTCTCAGCAATTTCCTTCATTGCTTTTATCATCCATATTTTAAATTCCCCTTCTGTCATTTCTAATACTTCTTCATAGGTGGCATCCTCTGAAGTAGCTACCTCATGGTCCCTTGGGGTTGCTCTGGTCTGGTTTTTCATGTTGCCAGGATCTGTCATTTCTTCCTCTTGAGTGTTTTCTTTTTGTCTGTTTCCTTGCCCTACTTTTTCCTTTCACTTCTTCTTGCTCTTTAAGTTACTGTGCCTGTCACCTAAGGTGTTGATGAGTCCTTTTGGTATAGGACTAAAAGGATGAGAAGCTTGGAGAGCAAGAACTAAGAAAAGATTTTAAAAAAAGACAAAGAAAGGAAAGGGGGTGAATAAAGGGGAAGATTAACAAAAGGAAGAGAGGCACAGAAAGAGAGAGACATGAGTAATAGAGGTGTATAGTAGGGTACTTTGACCCACACCTAAAGAACCCCATCCTCCGGTGGTGTTGGGTTTGGTGGTTCTCTTCATGTTTGCAGCTCTTTGCCAGCATAAGCAGACACAGTAGCCCACCTCCACTAGATAGAGAAGAAAACCAAAAATACTACAAATCAAACCAAACCAAACAGACAAAAAACTTTACAGAATAAAATTGGGGGATAAAGAAAATAACAGGGGCAGAAAAACTAGCAAAAATGAAGTTATTATCAAAGAAAGCAACAATGAAAAATTATATTTACATGAGAAAAATCTAAGGGGGAAGTTGAAAGAATAAAAAAGAAAAAGAAAACAAAAACAAAGGTATATATATATATATAGCAGAATATTGCCTGGACCATAGGTGATCTTCTAGGGTATGAGATGCTAATCACAATGCTAATACAGCTGTATAAGATGGAGACTGGAGGCCTCTTCTGACATCTTTTCCCTCAAATCCCACAGGGTTGAGAGCCTGAATCTCTCCTCAGCCCACTTAATAGACACTCCTCAACCTTTCCAAAGTGTGACTGTTGGCTAAGCAAAGGCTTTCCCAGGGAAGCATGTGTCACTGGGATCTTTCCTGAAGTGGCTGTCGGCTTATCAGGTGCTCCCAAACTAGGCTCACTCTATGCCCCTGAGGGCCGAGGTTGCAAGGCAGCTCTCCCACTGCCAAAGAATGAAAGCTCTGCTCTTCCTTGGCATCTCAGTCCCTGCCTCTGGGCAATATTCAAAGTCACTTGCTCACTGACCCAAGGTCTCTCAGCATGGGACTTGCTCTGGGACTCTGAGGGTGAAGCCTGCAAGGCATCTCTCCCACAATGGCTGCAGGTGGGCCACAACCAAACATTGAAAGCTCTATTATGACCCAAAGGTTCAGTCCTGGCCTCTGGGCACCACTCACAGTCATTTGCTCACTCACCCAAGGTCTCCCAAAGTAACCTAACCAAATGCCCTAGACCAAAAAACAAAACAACCCCAGGGAAGGCCTTCCCTGTCTACAAATTCACTGCTGCTATAGCTGCAGCCACTGTAGCGGCCATGGCCTCAGGTGAAACACAACCACTTTCCACCTCTCCACTGCTTTCGTCCTCCTCATGGGGTCCAGAAGTCTCCTGCTGCCTCCCTCCGTTCCCAAAGGTATGTTTCTGGGCACAGCCCATAGCCAGAGATTCCTGGAGTCTTCTCTCCCCAATCTCACTGTGCCCAGTTGCAAAGAAGCTGTTTCTTAGCCGCCATACTGCTCTGCCCCCTTAAGTCAAAAGATTTTGAAGGTAATATATAGTCAACTGGATCATATGCAAATTCCTTTACAATTTTTTTTTATGAGCCATATTCAACCTGAATAGACAATTTAAAAACATTCTACACCTTGTTTTCCCTGCCTCTTATTTTCTTAAATAACCATTCTGTTTCGGGACAAAATTTACCATGCAAGATCCTTTCTTACACAATGCCATTTTCTTTCCGAATTTTTCTTACTCTCAAAAAACAAGTTTTCATAAAACAGGATCACAGTTTACTATGAAGTTTTTCATTTGCCTAAATTGATAATTAGGCTTAAAAGGCAAGAATCTTATTCTTTGACAAAGACTTAAGTTTCCTAAACAATTAAACAACCAAATTAATTATATTTTACAAATGAGAGATATTTCATGGGATATAACATGACTTTAAGGTTTTAAGTGACAAAAAAAACGTTCTGAAACCACAACATAGGCATCATTTCTGATGTCCTTTTATTGTCCCCCTAAGTCTCACATGGCCATGTGGCATCAAAGATGGCCACAAAGGACAGGACCTGTGTCCTTAATTTCTTTTCTAAGTGCAGAGTTCCAGACAGAAAGTAGGAAACCAGAACATCCAGTTTCTGTCAGAATAGCCAGGGGGTAAAGTTGGAACAGGGAAAAGGGGGCCATGTGGGTGCCCTGTGGCTTCTGGCCTAAGTATGGGGAACATGTCCCTTAGGTCTCACCATAGCTCCTTCTCCAGACCTCAGAATTCACAGGCTCAAAACCAAGAACATAAGCTCACATTCGAATCTAGAAAATTTAGAAATATTACTGAGTTTTATAATCTTTGAACATCCGAACTTTAATAACAGATTCAAAACTAATTTTATCTTAAAGAATACCACAATCACCTGAACAACAAAGCACTTGAGTCATCCTGCTCAAGTTCTCAATCTCCCTAGATAGTCTCTTGTAAACCCTTCCTTAAAATACTTCAGCACAGGCTCAGCGCCTGCAGCTCAAATGGCTAGGATGCCAGCACATACACCAGAGCTGGTGGGTTCGAACCCAGCCCGGGCCCGCCAAACAACAATGAGAACTAGAACCAAAAAATAGCTGGGCACTGTGGTGGGCGTCTGTAATCCCAGCTACTTGGGAGGCTGAGGCAAAAGAATCGCTTAAACCCAAGAGTTTGAGGTTGCTGTGAGCTGTGACGCCACAGCCTCTACCCAGGGTGACAGCTTGAGACTCTGTCTCAAACCCCCCCCCAAAAAAACCCAAAACCCAAAACTTCAGCACAGTTCTCAGCAGAGTGGGCTTCCCCTGTGTGTTTCCTATTTCCTTCCCTCAGACAAATCACAAACAAGTCACGGATGGGGTAAAAACGGGATACGAAGGGGGCCTTCACACAGTTGTTTTGCCCTGTGGAGAGGGGGCAGAGCCCGCCCATTGTGACCCATCCTAGTCATGCACACGCAGTCCCAACCTATCTCCTAACCTGGGCAGCCTCGATTTCCCACTCAAACTGCCACTTGGCTGTCTGAGGTGATCTCCAGTACCATGGCTGCCCTGCAAGGGAAGTGAGAACTCCACCCTGGGTCTCTGTGTCAGGCACACAGCACCCACCCTCTCTCTCATACCTCTCCCCATTCCTGCCGGCAGTCTGATGCCCAGAGATTTATCAGACCCCTCTTCCATCCAAACATGGTGGGCGACTGGTCCAACCTCGCCTCAGACATCTCCCAATGCAGGTGCCAACTCCTGTGTGCCATTTCCTCCCAGGGTTCGACTCCTGGAAGACCCCCCCAAGGGGGTCCTTTCTCCACCCAGGGAGGCAAAACTGCCGTCCCTGGAGCACTCAGTGGTTCACGTCAGGCAGGCAGATCGGGGACCCCACCTGAGGTTTTCCAGAGGGTGGGCGGGAACTAGCAGGTGTGTACGAGCCTGTCCTGCCCTTGGGTGCTCTCACTTCCTGTCAGGGAACTGGAATTGTTGCAGGAAGATGAGGCCCCATGGAGAGAACCATGTTTAAGAGGCAGGGCTTTGTTTCAGCTGGCAGAAGGAGTTGCAAAGGAATTCAACATGGCCAGGCTCCCCGACTGGCTCAGTCTTCTCCTTTTTATACCCAGTCAAAAAGTTCTGGCCCATGAGTATCTTTCTTGCTGATCAGTTTGAATCAAGCTGGAGAAGCTGGCCATGACTTTCACAGAATGTTGGGCTTTTACAGAAATGGAAGCAAGCATTAGTTTCCAGGTCCCAGAAATTCCTGTGAGCTGAGTCACCACGGGGAGGACCTTGCAGGTGTGTCCTTGAGAAGACCTCTGTCCTCTTAGAGCTTACGTTTTCTGGGCATCCTGTCTCAGCTTCCCTGACAGTAACTTCCCCGGTCTGCAGACAGTGGCTGTTGTCACCTTGGCCTGCCTGTGCTCACCATGTCTGCTTCCTTTTCAATGTGTCACCATGAGACACAGTGTATCCTGTAACTAAATAATTGTGTTGGGATCCTACTGCAGCTTTGGGGGCTTTTAGGTATGGATGTAAAATTTACCATTATCTAGTCCATGTGGCTTCTGACAGAATCTTTGTTTCCTTTTATTTAAATTTTTTTTAAAATTAAAAAACAATGTTAATTATAGAATAATGGTGAGACAAATATAGACGAGCTAGTTCTCTGTAATCTAATTCCTGGTATATCATATTTTGATATACATTGCTTTATACTTTTCTATGCATAAGGCTCTAGCTTTTTTAAAAATAATAGATCAAATTATATATACAAATGTTTAACAACTGGTTTTTTTTACTTATCAGTATATCTTATATCTTGGATATTCTAGAGCTATAATTACCAATGAATTACAATTAGCAGAGTTCTTTGAGGGCAGGAACTATCATGTACCACCTCTTGGTGGTTTGGTCAAGCTCAGACAGTGGGTCACCTAGTGACGTCAGATGAGTCACGGGTCTGTGAAAGGCATTGCTCACACGGTTCTGTGACTCTGGTATGAACACACCTACCACTGCCAGTGACCGAAAAGTCTAGCACATACAATTCTATACAGTACATAGTATTTGATAATGATAAAGAACAACTGTTACTGGTTTATTTAAGATACTTATCCTTATTGTAGGATGTGCTTCTACTTATAAAAAACGTTACTGCAAAACAGCCTCAGGTAGGCCCCTCCAGAGGTATCTGAAGGGGGCACTGTATCACAGCTGGTGACAGCTCAGTTCCTATTACTGCCCTGAAGTCCTTCCAGTGGGATGAGATGTGGAAGTGGGGGACAGTGACGTTGGAGATCCAGACCCCATGTAGACCTAGACTGATCTCTGTGTCTGTGAAAACACATGTGGTGAGAAAGAGATGGAGTTTGTCAGGCTGAGGATGTGACCAGCTGGTCTTGTCTGTTAGGTCTTAAGTGACCTTCACCTCTGTCTCTCATTCTTACCGTTTTTTAAATATACCTCCCACCCTAAAGATGCTCATGTTGAACAGTTTAGGAATTAACTTTTGTTTTGGGGATTGTCTTTCGGGGGTGGGGGGGGACAGAGTCTCACTATGTCGTCCTGGGTAGAGTGCCGTGGCATCACAGTTCACAGCAACCTCACACTCTTGGGCTCATGTGATTCTCTTACCTCAGCCTCCCGAGTAGCTGGGACTACAGGCACCCACCCAATGCCCAGGTATTTTTTTGTTGCAGTTGTCATTGTTGTTTAGCAGGCCCGGCCAGGTTCGAACCCGTCTGCCTTGGTGTACGTGGCCAGCACTTTAACCACAGAGCTATGGGCACTGAGCCAGGAATTAACCTTTGATTAGAAATATTGCAATAGATTGTCACTATGTTGTGCTGATTATTATTGAAAATAAGGGTTATTGTAGTCTTTGCTTTAGAAAGATTGCTTTAAGAAATTAACTTTTGAATTGGAAATGTAACAGATTATCACTGAATTATGCTGATTTTTATTTAAAATAAGGGTTATTGTGATCTTAACTGTAAACTGTTATGTATAAACCTGTGACGTTGAAAATGGAAGAGCAGAGCAGTCTTGAGGAGGCTCCTCTCCGTGTTCTCCAGAATCGCCACCTTCCGTCTGTGTAGGGCTGACGCTCTCTGTCTTGCAATGTCTATATCCTAGTTTCTAACAAAAATGTTTAAAAGTAAAACAATTAAAACAATTTAAAATGGAAAACAGCTTATAGAATAAGGGTAGAAAGGAAATGTATTCGCACAGCTGCAAAATGTGTTTTAAGCAAATGTGTTATTACAATAGTTGAAAAGTTTTAAAAATTATCTTTATAAAGTAAAAAAGTTAAAATAAGCTAAGCTTATTGTTGAGAAAACAAAATTTTAGAAATAAATTTAGTGTAGTCTGAGGGTATAGTCGAGTTTGCAGTATCGTCCCAGGCCTTCACACTCTCTCTCCACTCACGCAGCAACTTCCTGTCCTGTGAGCTCCATTCATGGTAAGGGTCCTATACAGGTACCCTTTTTTATAGCAGTATTTTTACTGTACCTTTTCTATGTGTAGATCTGTTTAGATGCATGTATATTTACCACTGTTACACTGTATTCAGTGCAGTAACAGGCAGCACAGGTGTGTGGCCCAGGAGCCTATGCCACACGGCACAGGGAAAGAAAGAAACACCTGAGCACCCGTGTTTAAAGAGGAAGGGCTTTATTTCAGCCCCTCCCCCCCCGCCCCCCGGGTGGACTAGAGTCCAAAAATGGCCCAGCTCCCTGACGGGCTCTGTCCCCTCCCTTTTATTTCTAGCCCAGGGTTCCTTGTCCATGGGTACCGTTTTCACTGGACAGTTTGAATCGGGCAAGGTGGGCATGGGCTTTTACAGAAGCAGAAACAAGCATTAGTTTCAAGGCCCCAGGAAGTTAAATTTCCTCAAATTCTAAGAGCTGAGTCAACATGGGGAGGATGTGTCCTTGGGCTCTGTGAGACGACTTGCTTCTTCAGACCTGACTTTTCCCGGCCATCTTCTCTCATGAAGTAGGCTGTGATGTTTACACAGGTGATTCCATTGTCAAATGTTACAATGACAATGCAACCACAGCTTGCATATTGTAGCCAATTATGGGCTAATTTCCTTTGAATTTCTATAGAAATTTGGATAGATGATGAATAATTCATTTATAATGTTCATTATATCTAACATTATTCTGTGTTCATATTCACCATTTATTTTAATAATTTGGTCTGTTATTTTAAAAGAGCAAGTTGAAAGGGAGTGTCGTATCTTATTCGGTAAATGGAAGAACAGTAGTTAATTAATTCTACTCTTAGGTTTCTACTCATCCCCATGAATAGCCCAGTTAGCTCCCAGCACGGTTTCCCTGCCATGTTGGGTAAATAATGCAAATTAATGTAAGTGGTAGTTGGTTATATTCCATTTATGAGTATTATGCTTGGTCATATCACTGTACAGGACAATTCCAGTTTGGATTACAGATTCTCTTCTCACAATCTTAGTGTTTTTGCATTATCTAAAATAAATTATTGATTTGATGTACTTTACCATATCCCAGATTTCACTTACATTTCCAGCTATGCTTCTAGTCTGTAGCTGGACTTAGGTAAACAGAAAGTAAAAAGGGATGTGAGCAAAAATATCATGCATTTGTTCTTTTTTGTTAATGATTTAGAAAAGCCTTAATTCAGATTATGATTCTATACCATTCTTAATTTATACAAATTAAAGACATACCTCAATAATCTTTTTTTTTTTTTTTTTTTTAAGACAGAGCCTGAAGCTGTCACTCTGGGTAGAGAGCTGTGGCATCACAGCTCATAGCAACCTCCAGCTCCTGGGCTTAGGTGATTCTCTTGCCTCAGCCTCCCGAGTAGCTGGGACTACAGGTGCCGCCACAATGCCTGGCTATTTTTTGGTTGTAGTTGTGACTGTTGTTTGGCAGCCTGGGCTGGATTTGAACCCGCCAGCTCTGGTGCTTGTGGCTGGTGCCTTAGCCACTTGAGCTATAAGCGCTGAGCCCTACCTTGATAATCTTAACTGATGGGCTAAAGGCAGTCAAAAGCCAATTCTCCTTTTCTGGATTTCATATGTAAATTAAATCATCAAATCTCATTGTTTCACATGTTTAACATTGCATATCCCTTGCAATGTTTAAATCACTGAAATAACATGGCAAATAAATCACTGATTTTCAGTCTGAGTGTGCACAAATGAACTTTGGCTATATACAGAATCGAGACAGCAGATTTTGTATGTGCAGGAATGCAGATCTTTGTGTGTTAAAATAATGTTTTCTGTCTTACCTATATTTCATTAAATATTTAAGATATAAGTATATACTTTCCTAATATCATTCTATTGGCCTAATGAAAGGCTTTATTTTTTGAGATGGGGTCTTGCTCTGTTGCCTGGACTGGAGTGCAGCGCTGTCATCATAGCTCAAGGCAACCTCAAACCTGTGGGCTCAAGCGATCCTCCAGCTCATCCAGTTTTTGTATAGTCAGAGTTTCACTATGCTGCTCTGGCTGGTCTCAAACTCCTTGCCTCAAACAATCCTTCTGCCTCCATCCCTCGAAGTGCTAGGATTACAGCAAACTTGGCCAGAAACGAACACTTTATCTCAAAATTTCTCCTAGCTCTACTTTTTGAAATAGACCATTTTTCAGAATAGTTTGGATTTACAGAAAAATTGAGAAGGTAGTATAGGGTTCTCACATATGTGCTCTCCAGGTTTTCCTGTATTAGTATCTTCTACCACTATGGTTCCTTAGGAACAATTAGTGATACACTGTTATTAACTAAAGTCCAGGGTTTATTCAGAGTTTCTTAGTTTTTACCTTATGTTCTTTTTGCTCCGAGATCCTCTTTCTACTTCCTTGTCAGTTTTCCTAACTCTCCTGGATTTTGACGACTTTGACAGTTTGAGGAGCAGTTGAGTGTCTTGCAGGATGACGAACTCCTGAATCTGTTTTCCTCTAAGGAAAGGACTAAGGTTCTGGGTTTCAGAAGGAAGACCAGCTCGGTGTAATTTTCCTAAGAGAAATTTGATACCTTATAGATTAAAACACATCTGGATTTCACCACGTATAAACGTTCGTGTCCCTGTTAGCACTGTGCTGCTTCTTTGTGGTTAGAGGCAGAAAAGAATGTGAAGACTTAAGAGTTTAGCTTTAAAAAAAATAAAGAGGTAGGTAAAGACAGCACATACTGGTCATTTTAATTAGTTTTCCCAAGTAAGCATTTATGAATTAAAATTATTATGACAGAATCAGACAAAAATGCATAAATAATATATAACTTGTTCAATTCCACAGATCTTAGAGGTAATATTTGGGATTTATGTCAATGAAGGTTAATTATATTTATGTTTTCAAAGCACATTGTCATGTTTTTACCTACCAAATAAACAATAAACCATTGTACAGGATTCTATAGACTATTGGTAAAAAATAGGCTGTCTTAAATCCTTAGAAAATTTGTAGTAGGCAAAGAATTCTCTCCTGAGCAGTGGTTGTCAAACTTGAGAGTGCATCTGATTGGCCTGAAGGGCTGTTCAGATGCAGACTCCTGGCGGGGTCCTGGGTGCTGTCCCAGCAGTTTCTGATTTGGTGGGTCTGGGGTAGAACCTCAGAGTGTCCATTCCAACAAGCTCCCAGGCGATGCTGAGGCTGCTGGTCTGAGGCACACCACGAAAACCACTGCTTTACCGTCAACCAGGAAAATATGCTTCTTGAGTGCCCGTGCTGATCAAGGTGTTTTATAGACATCACTTTATTTACTAGTTATAGAATCTGATCTTGTCAATATGATTTCCCCCTTTTACAAACGGCGAATTCTGGGCTCAGAGAGACTGAGGAACTTACCCTGAGGAGGTAATGGGATTAAGCAACAGAACTGCAGCGCAGATCTCCTTCCAGTTCTAACACAACATACTGCTTTCTTTGGCACAAAGAGCAAAACACACGCATCCTTGCCATGTGCTGTGTACCTAGAGTCGTATACAGTGATCGGTGCAGGTCAGCAGGTGTTACCAAAGGGCAGGGATTCTCACTGAAAGGTGGGCAAAGCCTCAGGGGCACGGAGAGGGTTCACTTACTTCTGAACTAATCAAGAGTGAAATGAATTTACTGTATAATTAATAAATCAAGAACAATGTGTTTCATATAGTACTGAATATTCCTTAATTACTATTATTAAATTTTATTGTTCTTTACAGAAAATACACATTTAAATAAGAGTCCTTAAAAGAATAATCTCATTTAAATTAAAGTTTAAAGCATCCCATTATTCTAAATGTCTGCCAGTGCACACTACATTACTAATCAACCATTAGTGACTCTGAAATTGAAGGACAGGCAGCCCCTGGGTTACAAACTACATAGGTTCTTAATTCGAATCTGTACGTAAATCAGAACAGGTGCATTGACCTATTCCCTGTAATAGCCTCCACTCATAAATGAGAGCTGTATGTAAGCTGGATGTTTGTAACTGGGAACTGCTTGCAGCATGACGGTTTTCAACAAAATGCTTTGACAATTATTAAAACTTTTATCTCCTTTCACAAACCAAATAGAAAACAATGACAGCAATTTACATTTTAAGAAATGGCACATTATACAATAAACTCATTGCCAAAAACGAAGTTGCCAATAGTAAAAACTTTTGCTGCTTTGTTATATTGTATATAAAAAAGGACACTGAACATAGAATTACTGGACTGCAGACTTAAAATAGTGAGGTCGAAACGTCAGAAGGACCAAAATTTCCATTCTACATCTCTTTCACAACAAATGTTTTATGTAAGAAAGATTCTTCTTTAAATATCTATATATATTGCATGTAATACTGTTAATTAAACCTATACTTATATTTATTTAAATAAGAATTAATAAACCGCCCCAAATGCTGATTTTCATATCACAAAACATTAGTATTTTAAATCACAATTTCAGGGTGGTATATTAAGTATATTGGTTTTGTAGGTAACATCAACAGGCATATATTTAAGAATATATTTTCATCTATAGGTCAGATAAAGCTTTATTAAATGGTAAACACTTTTAACAGTGCAGAAATACAAGATTCAAAAACAAATACATTCAGAAGATCTGCTGTTCAAATAATATTTTTTCAAAACCGGGTGGAGGAGTATGATAAAATTCACTGAACTGGCAATCCAAAATTGCACTGTCATCAACTACAGGACAGAAAAAGAAAGAAAACAAATTAGAAGAAAGTATCTTAATTTGAATGAATACACAAGTTATAAAATAATTGGTTTCCACAATACCATAAAATAGACAAGAATAAAAAATACATCTACTGTCTATGATATAAAACACGATCCTACTAGGTAAAAATAGCCACGATGAAAAACAAAATCTGTCAAGAATATTATAAGGATATACACCAAAATACTATAATAATAATCTCTAGATGGTATGAATATGGGTGATTTTAATTTTTTCTTATTTGCTTGCCTGTATTTTCTCAATTTTATACAATTAAGATATATTAATTTTAAAATTTTATTTTGAAAAAAGTGCAGATTCACAGGAAGTTGCAAAACTAACTACAGAGAGCTCTAAACCCCTTCATCTAGCTTTTCCCAGTGGTAACAGTCAAGATCTAAACCAAGGACATTGGTACACTACCCTGACTTTGACAGTTGGCCTTACTCAGCTTCTACATGTTTTTACCAGGATTTACTAAAGAGAAATGTGCATATCGATACAAATGCTTGTATACAAATGTTCATAACAGCCTTACTGTAATGGTCCCAAACTGGAAACAATTCTAATATCCACCAACCTGAGAAGAGAAGCAAACTGTAATACAGCCGCACAATGAACTATACTGCTCAGCAATAAAACGAATGAATTATGGACATATGCTACGATGTGGATGAATCTTTAAATAATGATGCCGAATGAAAGAAGCCAGACACCCCCGACAAAAAGAGTACAAACTGTATAATTTTGTTTACAGGACTCTAGGAAATACAAACTACTGTGCAGTGCCGGAGAGCAGATCACTGGGGGCCCGGCTGGGGCTGGGGTGGGAAGGACGCAGAAGGCAGAAAGGACTTCTGGGGTGATAAATAGGTCTATTGCCTTGACCTTGGAGATGACAAAACAACAAATCACCACCATAAAGTAAAACAAGTCAATAATTATAACACTAACGTCAAGTAGTGATTACTTTCTGGGTGAGGAATGCAGCTGTGGTGGGGGCAGTGAAAATGTTCTGTTTCTTGAAGTGAGTGTAATGACGTGAGTGTTCAATTCACAGGCAGTTGTTAAACTTCACATACATGTTGTTTAACTCACGTTGCTGTATACTTTATATTTCAAGATTAATGAAGAAAAATGTTTAAATAGTGGATCTGACATGCATGCCAGTGATTGTAACAAGGGTGGTTTCAGTGAAGTGGTGGTTATAGCAGCCAGACTGGGATGCAGAACAGATGAGTAATAACTACAGAGGTGGAGGTGCAGGCCACTCCACGGGAAGTATCCCTGCACAGAGAAGGGGGAACACAGGGCCAGTGGGGGGCACAACTCCAAGGGAGGCTTTTGAGGACACAAAAGACTCGGAATGTTTGTAAGTAGGGAGAGAGAGGCTGATGGTATGAGATAAAGATGAAAAAATTGAAGAAGAATGCTCCAGAGCTGGAGAGTTTGGAACCCCAACACAGACAAGGGTTTTCAACACGAACAGCTCCATTTCTTCTGAGACGGGACTGAAGGCAGGCAGGAAGCTGGAGCTCACTGGCGACCGTCCCAGGAAATGGAAGGAAAGGGCAGAGACGTAAAAGAGCTCTCAAGCTTACACGTGGGTCACTACAAAAGTTCTGAGATAGACTGTGCCATGGTCCATTATTTCACTTCTGAGAAACGCAGTTGACAGCGTCCTTTCTGACTGACTCATGCGAGTTTCAACTTGCTGAGCTTATCAGCATTACTGGGAGGGCTGTATATGTTCCAATTCATGCAGATTACATTTCTTGATTTTTGTGTATCTCAGAACTTCTGTATGACCCACAGACTAGGCTGGCAGGTGTGACTCTGTTACATACTTCTTCAGTGGGGTGCAGGTGGAGTGTAACGATAGATAAAGTGAACAATTAGACTGATCCAGGATTCAGGGATAGAAGACAAAGAGAAAAAGGGATTTAAGTTTTAAGGGATTTAATAGGCTTTCAATTTATGAAATACACTTTATATAATTTACCATCTACAACTTTACTACATTAAAAACAATGCTGAAGTGGCACCCGTAGCTCCGTGAGTAGGGTGCTGGCCAAGGCTGGCAGGTTCGAACCCGGCCCAGACCAGCTAAACAACAATGAACAACTGCAACAACAACAACAACAACAAAACAGCCGGGTGTTGTGCAGGCGCCTGTAGTCCCAGCTACGCGGGAGGCTAAGGCAAGAGACTCACTTCAGCCCCAGAGTTGGAGGTTGCTGTGAGCTGTGACGTCATGGCACTACCCAGGGTGACAGCTTGAGACTCTTGTCTCAAAAAACCCCCAAAAATGCTGAATAAAAGAAACTCGTTAGAATAATAATAATCTTATTTCAATAATTCTGCTAATATTTATTTCATTTTGGCTAAATTATTTCAAATATCAAGCTGAATTTCCAAATTATTTAAATAAAGGAATTTCTTTTAGGTTTACTCAATATATAAGAACACTAAATTCAACTGAATTTAAAAACGCACTTTTACATGCAAAGACACAGAAGGTAAAATCACTAAAAAGTAATTTTAAGAAAAGAAGACTAATGAAAACCTTCACAGAAAGGTTCAGTGGGAGGTAGATGAAGCCCCCTGGTTACAAGGTGAAAATTCTTTGAAGCTTGTGATGGGTGCACAAAGGTTCTTTATACCATTGTCTTTACTTCTATATATATTTAAAATTTTTTCTGTAATAAAAATTCAGGTAATTAAGTGGTACACAGTCATCTCTTAAGTAACTCAATTCTTGGACACTCTTGTACAGAAACAGTAGCACTTTCGATTTTATCGGCTATCAAAAGCAAAATGATTGGTACAAAACGAAACTATCCTAAGTCACAATTTCTCTTAGAAGAGCTTTAATATTTAGGGAATTTCTATAGAGTTAATTAATGTTCAATCTAAATAAGATTCCCTCCCCTAGTTCCAAAATATTCTTTAAAATTACATTTCCTGGTCATCCAATCCTTCCTAATAACTGGCAGAAAGAGCTCCATAAATTCAATAAAGCTTTTTGAAACATTCTGGAATGTAAGACTACATGATGAAAACTGGAGGATGGTTATTGCATACATCACTGGATTTAGCAAGTTTTTAAATGTAGGGAATAAAAACTACCCTTAAGGGCACAAAGCAGAACTGTAATACCCTCCTGGGCATACTCCATATAAAAGGGTCCTTGCTAACAACTGGTCCTGGCTTTTGTTAAGTTAACACATATCTAACATTGCCTGTTGGATATTTTAGCTTACCATAAACGACTGGATACACTGTCCCTCGTATCCCTGATGCTGGACAGTGCATGTTTTTCCCATTCAAATACACGTTCAATTCTACATGGTCATATGTGATGCCCTGGGAAAGGAAATACAGATGTTCCATAACAACCTGAATAGTCAGAAGGCACCGATTAGGAAGCGTGGAAACACAGCAGAGGGTGCAGAAGGTCACAGTGGTTCCAATTAAGGTTCTACAATGTGGGAGAATTCACTTTAACTGAGCTAAAGAAGATATCAGTAGTGATTATTAGGGAGTAAAAGGTCTGGTAAAATCCCAAGAATCCACAGTATACGTAAAACAAAGCCAAGAGTTTAAATATGAGCATTTGGATAGTCTGGATTTTATATTTTGAGTATTAAGATAAGTCCTGCATACCATGAAAGCGAGATTTTTTAAACTTACACAAAATACACTGCACACTCTATCTATTGATAGATTTTGCTCTTAATGGGGGAAAACTAGTTTTTCATCATTAGGTTTTATTACCCTAATTACCATGCCATACTACCTCTCTTCAAAACTTTGTACAATAGTTACCAACTGATGACAAAAAGAGAATTTTCCCCTGAGGAGTTAAGAATAGAGGCTCGGCTCCTGTAGCATAGTGGTTATGGCACCAGCCACACGTACCAAGGCTGGCAGGTTCGAACCAGGCCCAAGTCAGCTAAACAACAATGACAACTACAACAACAACAAAAAATAGTCAAGTGTTGTGGCAGGCACCTATAGTTCTAGCTACTTGGGAGGCTGAGACAAGAGAATCGCTTAAGCCCAAGAGCTTGAGGTTGCTGTGAGCTGCGACGCCACAGCACTCTACTGAGGGTGACATAGTGAGACTCTGTCTCAAAAGCAGTGGGCCAGGAGCAGTGGTACACACCTGTAATGCAAGCACTTTGGGAGGCTGAGATGGGAAGATCACTTGAGGAGTTCAAGACAAGCCTGAGCAAGAGTGAAATTCTGTCTTTACAAAAAAGGGAAAAAATTAGCTGTGCTGGTGGTGTGTGCCTTTAGCCCTAGCCACTCAGGAAGCTGAGGCAGGAGAACCACTTGAGCTCAGGAGTTTGAGGTTGCCGTGAGCTGTGATGACGCCACTGTACCTTACCCAGGCAACAGAGTAAGTCTCTGTCTCAACACCCCCCCCCCCCGAAAACATAACAAACAAAAGAAATACAACTAGGTTTCAGCCTGTCATAATTCCCCCAAATCCTATATATTCTATGAATTTGTCAATAATTGTGTATGTTTAGTGAACATATTTTGAAATTAGACTGCCCAAACTATAACCTTATAATCTTACCATTGAAGCAATTACTTAACTTCTCTGTATATGTAAAATGGGGATAATAATACTGTCAGGACCAGTATCTGGCCTAAAATAAACGCCATGGAAGTGTTTGCTGTTACTATTATTACATAGAATGCTTACAATACTTCTCTACAATTAAACTGAAAAATGCATTTTTAAGAATGCAATTTGTATTTTTCAAAATTGTATACACAAGAAAAAATAAGCATAAACTGTTTCGTGTATGCTTTCCTGGTTTTATAGCGGACCATGCTAGATCTACACGCTTACTGAGTGAATATAATCATACAACCATTTGCTTAGAGGTTAAGAGGATATTTATCTTGATTTCTCCTAAGAGAATGGTACACGACTGAAATTCTAAATACATGAAAATGTTTTTCCTTTCTTACAATCCATTCTGTTTTTCCTATGACACTGTCAGCAATTTGCCAAACTTTGTTCTCAAGTGTTTGAATTAGGAAGATAAAACTTATAATGGCATGGTAACATTTTACTTCCCTTGACTCTGCATATATTTCATATTTTAGCTTTCCTTTTATTAGAATAAGCATGAAAACTCAAAGTCTAACTTAATAATGCTGACAAACTAAGAATAGCATTTGTAAATTTGTCACATTGTGATATCAGTCATTGCCATGAATGATGTGAGACAGGAAGGCAAGAATAACCCCCAAAGGGAGTACACGAACAAAAAGCAGCCTGTTTACACTAAAAGATGGAATTCAACACAAGAAAGGAGAGTCACTAACAACTGTTGCTTTTTGTTTGTGTGTTCCCACTGGGGGTTATTCTTGCCTTCCTGTCTCATTTGGGGCCAGGTGCTGTGGCTCATGCCTGTAAATCCCAGCACTCTGGGACGCTGAGGTGGGTGGATTGCCTGAGCTCACCAGTTCAAGACCAGCCTGAGCCAGAGTGAGACACCGTCTCTAAAAATAGCCAGGTGTTGTGGTGGGCACCTGTAGTCCCAGCTACTCAGGAGGCTGAGGCAAGAGAATCGCTTGAACCCAACAGTTTGAGGTTGCTGTGAGCTGTGACACCATATCATTCTAATGAGAGTGACAAAGTGAGACTCTGGCTCAAAAAAAAAAAAAGGAGAAGAAATGATCAGTTGAATAGGAACCAACTACTCAAAAAGAACAGGAAAAAGCATATTTTAAAACTGGTGTATGCCAGCCAGGTATGAGGACTCACGCCTGTAATCCTAGCATTATTGGAGGTCAAGGAAGGTGCATCACTTGAGGTCAGGAGTTTGCAACTAGCGTAAGCAAGAGCAAGATCCCATCTCTAAAAATAGAAAAACTAGCCAGGCATGGTGGCGCACACCTGAGTCCCAGCTACCTAGGAAGGTGAGGCAAGAAAATCGCTTGAGCCCAGGAGTTTGAGGTTGCTGTGAGCTATAATGTCACAGCATTCTAGCCAGGGCACAGAGTGAGACTCTGTCTAAAAAAAAAAAAAAAAAAAAAAGTGCTGTATGCTTTTTACCTATAAATTGGAGAAAAGACAATCAGACCATAATCAAAAATCTTGATTTCCATACTTTTCTTCATTCTTTCTAAAATACTGTACCTTTCTTTAATTCATTAACCTGGAGTTGTCTGTGTCAATCTATTATTAGAAACTTTCCCTCATCATTCACAGATTCCTTTCAACTTGATACGAGAGCCAGGAATCCAAGGTTCTGTATATAAGAGACTCCTCCGGGCTGCAGAAGACTCTAGGGCTGTTCTTAATCAACAGCCTGAACTCAATAGACAGGGGTTTTGCATAACACAGTGTGAAAGGAAGTGTCTGGAAAAGATAGACAGGACCTCTGGATTACATTTCCAACATGAGGGCTTTGATACAGAATTAAATATAGCTAGATGGGAGTAAAATCAAAAAAAGTCTTAATAACATGTAACTCTTAACTGTCCTCTGCTTTCTAAAAAATCTTTTCTATAATCCAGCTTTAGGATTTTGAGTCCTCTTCTTTGAAGAGTTCTGAAAGTAAAGGCAGTTTAATTAGATTAAGTTCAACGAAGCCCAATACTGATAAAATGCTGTAACTCTCTAACAGAAGTTCACGACAAACTTAGTAATAAATGTGAACGTTTTTTCTGAGAGATACTTAACCTCAAAAATACCTAACATTTTCTACTGTAAGGCTCAGCAAACTTCTGAAACTAAAGTGGGCCACAGTGTCTTTGATGTGAGAGCAGCAGGCAGCTCTCAGAAGCAGAGGGCGCCTAAGTAAGGCGGCAACGAGGGCTCTCTCTGGAAAACACACCCACTTCGTCAGACCCACCCCTGCTCTGGAATTCAAACCACAAACTCCCAGGCAAAACTGTGTGTGTTAAAAGCTGCTCAAGTTTAATAGTTTACAGAGAAAAGCGACTTCACCAGGAAACTCACCACCACGTCTCCCTCCTGGGGAAGGCTGTTTGCGGGCAGCCTATTTTTCTCTTCATTGTTGTGGTACAGGGCTCCGTCATTTCTCATCACCAGACTGTGCACATCTCGGCCAAGAGGAATCTGATTCAAGTTAACTTTCTGAGTTGCAACACCAATACCCCAGATTCCTAAAAACATAATAGTTTAAATGCCCCCACAATGTGAAGAATGCAACTATAAACGGAGTTATTTTAAAAGGGAGGATAAGCTGTTTTTAAAAAGAAGTTCTGTATTATCACTGTTTTCTAGTAATCTTAAAAAATCTTCTTTCAAAAGCAGTTTGCAAACTATACTATGTCCTCTATAGAGACAATGCAGCCTGGCTGATAAGACCATGGGCCCTGGAATCATGTTGCCAAGCATTAAACCCTAACGTAGCTATCTCATTTTGGGCAAATTACTTACCCCCTTTCTGTTACCTTATCTCTGAACTGAGGGGAACAGTTGTCACCTGACAGAGTCGTGAAAAGGCAGGACGAGGGGACGGTGTGAGCATCCCAGACAATGGGTGAGTAGAACACACCATAAATTTTCAAAAAATGCTAGCAATCATCAACAGTCTTTAAAAAGGACCTTTTAAAAAGCTACACATTGAATTTAAATGGCCTTAAGTTCCATTTCAAGTTCTACTTCTGAGAAGTGGGAAAATATTGTCTTCAGTTTTTGTATATATAACAAGTACCAAATATGTGCCATGAACAATACCATAAAAAGAAAATTAATGATAAAACGCAAATCATTTCCTAACCCAATACCTTAAATTGGTATGTTTAAAATCTTCTGATCTAAGCTGACTTTTTAAGCTGACTTTTGAAGAAAGCAGCTCTCCTCTTAACCAGCCAAACCTAAACAAAGCTCTCAATTTTGTCTAAAACTGTTCCCTTTTCACTTTTTATCAAAATCGGTAGAAATTTTATAAAGACCATGTTGTCAATTAATTTTTCTAGGTTGAGTTAGACCATCAGGCAGTTGCATGTTGGGACTTTACTGTCTTGGCTTCCTAAATAATTTGGCCATGTACTTTTAACGTCCAAAGTGGGAAAATTTTGAGAATCACGGGAGGTGAGTTAGGGCACTAACTTCCCTGCAGGATCAAAGCTACCAACTCCAACTATGCATTTATTATAGAGACAGCGCTGAGGACAGTTCCCTTCACAGAAAATCCACATAAAATTTGTATTAGGTTTAAGGCTCAAGAAAATATTTGCTTCTCTTGAGAAAAAAGTATGTTATACTTGAGAACTGATTATAGTAAACAAGGACATTTTACAGCCAGTGGGTTAATTTACAATGGAATGGATGACAGGTTTATTCCACACACTTAAAAAAAAAAATCAGTGCTTAAAATTAATTTATAAAATAAGCCTCAGAGGAATATTTTGTATTATTCAAGGCTAATTGATAATAGTAGGAGTCACTTACTCCACTCTTTTCCTTTTTTTTTTTTTTTTCAGTTTTTGGCCAGGGCTGGGTTTGAACCCACCACCTCCAGTATATGGGACTGGCGCCCTACTCCTTTGAGCCACAGGTGCCTCGAACCCTTTTCCTTTTCTATACTCAGATTACTCACATAGTATTTTACTGAAAGTTTCTTTATAAAACAGCTTTTATTTTAAAAGTTTACCCATATACTGCCACAAGTTAACTAACCTATTATAATAATCATGTCTAACTGCTGTACAATTCAAGAAACTCCATACATTTAAAAAGACAAGTAGAGACTTAAGACTTCTATCTAGCTTCTGAATCCGATGATTGCTTCAAGACACTGAATTAGGGTATCATAACAAGAGTTAAAAGAAAAAACTCAGTATCAAAAAATTGATTTTATCCTAAAGTAAACAGCAAGAGTATATGCCATTTGTATACTTGATCCTACACACTTGACTAAGGAAGATAGTGCTTATACAATCCCTTAATAATACACCTGCCTTGTATTTATCCAGCATGCCCTTTCTTTAAAACACTTTCATATGTATAGCTGCTATGAGGCACAAAAGGCAGCTGAACCTAATTTAACTACATTAATTAATTCAACCACAATCACACAACCTAGGCCTAGAATCTAGGTCTTCTCAGTAAAGGTTAGTGCTTTATTTTTTCCTGAATTGTTTTTATATATTAAAAATTACTCTTGGCGGGGGGCATAGGCAAGATGGCCAACTGGAGCCAGCTTTCCACAGAGACTTCCGTCCAGAAGGAGAGTTAAAGAAGTTTAGCGAGTAAGCTGATGATTTGGAGCTGAGCCAAGAGAGGTTGAAGAACACACATCAACCCTGCTAAGGTGAGCTACAACCTCAAGGAAACAAACAATAGGTACAAAATCATCACCGAGTGGACAGGAGTCCCCTCCCCCATGAGAACAGCTCACAGTATACTTTCTACAAACAGAGTTCAGATATCCTCCTATTTTATCCCACAGGAGAGACCCTCTAAAAACTGGAACTCCTTCCCCTACTAGTGTGCCATGGCACTCTCCCACCAGGCATAAAACTGTGTAAAACTGTATATATTCTCTACCTGAAATTCTGAACTCCCAGCACTCCCCTCCACTCTCACTCCAAGGTCTGGAAGCCTGTCCCCCATGGAGTCGAGATTCTTGGGCATTTTCTCAAAAGGTGTGGACAAGGTGTGGGATGTTGCAGGTCTGTGCTGATTCTGCAGCACAGGTGTAAAGAGAAGTCAGTGGATTGAGGGAACCATACGGGAGAGGGAGAGGTAGTGCCCCGAGGAACAGAGCAGCAACGGCAGCGGCAGGAACAATAGGGCTCACACCCCTGGGGATATTTTGGAGAGACACTCCCTGTCTCTGGGCAACCAGAGAAAGCCAGGTATCTTCTCTGGTGGCAGCCACTGGCAAAACAGATCTGGGATGGAAACATAGGCCCCGTGAGCAAAGGGTATGCCTGAGGCAGTACCTGCCTGGGTGGGGCGTGGCAGAACAGAGAATTGAAGATGAGTGTGCAGAGACAGCATACTCCCAGGGAGGAGCTGAGTCCGAAGGACTGCTTTAGTGAGCCTACGAAGCACCCGGCCCCCAGGGGATCATAGTTGAGACAAAAGCAGGAGGCGAGAGGGAGGACCTGAGACCTGAGTATGAGCTCTAACTGTGCCAGCCCCAACACAGAGTGCAACAGTGACAGACACGCCAACTCTGGGCAGTGGCACAGACTAGGGCAGAGTTGCAGTTTCTGTGAACTCAAACAGTGCCTGGTCCACAGGGGAATATAGCTGGGACGGAAGCATAAATTCTGTGAAAATTTAAGTGTCAGCAACATCAATCAGGGCCGGGGCTGCAACTGAGTGAACTGCCTCAGCTTCCATTAACTACCCGAGATTGTCAGGACTCAGCTTCCCCTTCCGGACGGCGGCAGACTGCAGTGGCCTCACTGAGGAGACATAGATCTCCCTGTGACATAGGGAGGAGCAAACCCATGGAGCATCTGCTCAGTGGAGGGAACTGGGTCACAGCCATGTGGGGTTACCAGTGACTGGGTGTGACAGAGGTGCAAGGTGGGGAAGGAGGCATCAATTTTCCCAGACTAATTCATTTGCTGGGTGGGTCCTTTGACTCCACGGAGCACCGGAGGGAGTCATACTCAAGCAGCCAGCAGACCCCTGCTATTTAGTTGCTGGAAACCTTTTGAACTCTCCCACTTGAGACTGGATGCTGACTGGGACAATTGATTTGGATCTCTTAAACTGGGCCAATCATCTCAGGACTATCCAAAGTGACACAATGGGTATGTGGTTGTGGGAAGGTTTGATTTTCCTTTTCCAGTTGTTGCCTGTGGGGAGCAGGGTGACTTCATTGCTGGTATTTCTCCACAGCTGAGACTTCAACCCAGAGAAACTGATTCACTAGGGTAAGACAGAGAACAGCTAAAAACAAGACAGAGCCACTTAGTCCCATCACACCAAGCAGGTCCCCAGGGTCTCAGGCCGTAGCACTGTACAGCTCCTTTGCAAAGCTCTAAGGGAAAAGGTACAGATACCAGTCCCAGCTCTTGGGCAAAGGGATGGTTAATCCCTACTACAGGAGCCCCAACCCAACTTCACCTTATCTGCTCATCTAGCCAGTGTAAAATCAGGGGCTGGAATCAGTGGGAAATGTCCAGTAACATGAATAACCAGAATAGATCAACTCCTCCAAGGAATGACATGGTGGACACAACTGACGATCCCATTCATAAACAAATGGCTGACATGTCAGAAATCGAATTCAGAATTTGGATTGCAAATAAGATTAATAGAATGTATTCCACATAAGATCAATAGAATGGAGGTAAAGTTGGAAGTAGAAATTCAAGGACCATTTCAAAAGTTATCTCAAGAATTCAATGAATTCAAAGACAAAATCCCCAAATTTTGACACATTGAGACAAGAACTTGAAGCCGATAGAGATCTGAGAAATACAGTAGAATCCCTTAGTAACAGAATGGAGCAGGCAGAAGAAAGGATTTCTCACACTGAACACAAAGCTTCTG
Source organism: Arctocebus calabarensis (assembly GCA_963573935.1). Taxonomy (NCBI): domain Eukaryota; kingdom Metazoa; phylum Chordata; class Mammalia; order Primates; family Lorisidae; genus Arctocebus; species Arctocebus calabarensis. The sequence goes on along the minus strand of CAUYON010021923.1, from coordinate 1,471 downwards.
AATGCTCCCAAATGCTTAAAGAGGAAGAGAAGTGGAGAGCGAAAATGGATCATTCTCTCAGAGAGCTCTGGAATAATTCAAAGAAAACTAATATTCGCCTTATCAGAATTTCTGAATGCGACGAGGTTGCCTTGAAAGGCACAAATGCTCTACTTCATGAGATAATGAAGGAGAACTTCCCAGACATGCCAAGAGATTCTGAAATTCAGATAGCAGACAGTTTCGGAACCCCAACAAGATTCAACCCAAATAAGACATATCCTAGACACATTATAGTTAACTTCACCAAAGTTAATATGAAGGAGCAAATTCTGCAAGCAGCCAGATGTAAGATAACCAACATGGGGAAGAATATTAGAATGACTGCAGATCTCTCTGCTGAAACCTTTCAAGCTAGAAGAGGGTAGTCATAGACTTTTAATCTCCTAAAACAAAATAACTTTCAACCCAGGATCCTGTATCCAGCTAAACTGAGTTTCACTTATGATGGAGAAATGAAATACTTTAATGACATTTATATGCTGCAGAAATTTGCCATAACTAAACCAGCTCTCCAGGATATTCTTAGACCTATCTTCCATAATGACCAGGGCAATCCTCCACCACAAAAGAAAACTCACTCAGAAACTGTTGATCAAATTCCAACTTCCACAGTGGAGAAAGGATTAAAAATGTCCACTGGACTTTTAAAAAACTCAATACCCCAAATTCTACCAGACTTATCAATATTCTTAATTAATGTGAATGGCTTGAATTGTCCTTTAAAGACGGACAAGTTGGCTGACTGGATACAAAAACTCAGGCCGGATATCTGCTGAATACAAGAATCTCATCTTACCTTAAAAGGTAAATATAAACTCAGGATGAAGGGATAGTCATCTATATTTAGGCAAATGGAAATCAGAAAAAAGCAGGTATTGCAATTTTATTTGCAGATACAATAGCCATTAAACCAACACAATTAAGGAAAGATAAGTATTGTCACTTCATATTTGTTAAGGGTTACACTGAACATGATGAGATTTCAATTGTTAATATTTATGCACCCAACCAGAATGCGCCTCAATTTATAAGAGAGACTCTAACAGACATGAGCAACTTGACTTCCTCCAGCTCCACAACAGTGGGAGATTTTAACACTCCTTTAGCAATGTTGGATAGATCCTGCAATAAGAAGCTAAGCAAAGAAATTTTAGACTTAAACGTAGCCATTCAACAATTGGATTTAACAGACATCTACAGAATACTTCATCCTAACAAAACGGAATACACATTCTTCTCATCAGCCCATGGAACATCCTCCAAAATCGATCACATCTTAAGTGACAAGTCTAACCTCAGCAAATTTAAAAGAATAGAAATTATTCCTTGCATCTTCTTGGACCATCATGGAATAAAAGTGGAACTCAGTAACAACAGGAATCTGCATAAAAACATGGAAGCTAAATAACGTTATGCTGAATGATAGATG
>CAUYON010021920.1:0-52762 GCA_963573935.1 Arctocebus calabarensis | reverse complement strand
TTTTTTTTTTTTTATAAGAGACAGAGTCTCACTTCTTCACCCTCAGTAAAGTGCTGTGGCATCACAGCTCACAGCAACCTCCAGCTCTTGGGCTTAGGTGATTCTCTTGCCTCAGCCTCCCGAGTAGCTGGGACCACAGGCACCCACCACAATGCCTGGCTATTTTTTTGTTGCATCTATTGAATCCATAGATGGCCTCAGAGTTTTCATATGACCTAGGAATGGCTGAAATGGGAGGGTGCTCTTGCTTTAGCCAAAGAGGATTCTATGAGCACAGCCTAGTCCACATGTGTTAGAGATAAGACCAGAGAAAAAGAACTGGGGGACAGAAAGAACCCAAGACAATGACAAAGATACACCAGGATAAGGAAGCACCATTGAAAGATAATTTCTATACAAGCTATATGTGGTTCTGAGGGATTAGCAATACTTTCATGAGATTATGCTGTGTAAACCTGTGAGTCAAATGTCCACTGCATAATCGCAGAAGGAATTAGGGATGTTTCACCTTTTAAAAAAAATCCGCAGAAAGAAGTGAAAGCCGTTTCATCTCACCAAAACAGCCCAAACAGGACCAACGAGTAGAAGCTACAGGAAGACAGATTCTGTTTTTTGTTTGTTAATTAAAGCTACCATCTATTGAGCATTTATACACAAATGACTTACAAGAGAGATTTGCAGTTACTGTCATTGAGTTCTTGAGACAATCTTATAAAGAAGAGTTCCATCTATTTTCAGTATGGTCAATGTGGCTCAGAAGTGTCTAGCACTATATGTTTAGAAAACAGTGACACTGGGATTCTTTGCCAGGTCCATCTCCCTGTATTTATCAGTTTATTTATTTATTTATTTAGAGACAGAGTCTTGCCATGTCACCCTCATAGATTGCCATGGCATCACAGCACACAGCAACCTCCAACTCTCAGGCTTAAGTGATTCTCCTGCCTCAGCCTCCCAAGTAGCTGGGACTGCAGGTGCCCGCCACAACGCCTAACTATTTTTTTATTGTTGTTGTTATAGTTGTCATTGTTGTTTGGCAGGCCCAGGCTGGGTTCAAACCCACCAGCTCCAGTGTATATGGCTGGAGCCCCAGGTGCTGAGCCTTATTATTTTATTTTATATTTTATTTTATTAATTCATTCTTTCTTTAGGGATAGAGTCTTACACTGTCTCCAAGGCTGGAAGGCAGTGGCACAATCATAGCTCACTGAAGCCTCCAACTCCTGGGCTCACGTGATCCTCTCACTTCAGCCTACTGAATAACTGTGACTATAGGCACAAGCTATCACGAGGAAGACAGACTTTAAAGACACTTAGATTAAAATATTTTAACAACTGAAAAATAATGGGTCACCTTTAGAGCACATATAATAAAATGACTAAGAGCAAGGGTTTGAGAGTCAAAAACCATGGATTTGAATCTTGAAGTTACATCATTACTCAACCTCTCTGGGCCTCTCTTTGCTCAGCTGAATACCAATAAGTGTAAATACTTCCCCAGAATACCAAGGGATTAATATGATAATGCATGATAGGGTAAAGCGCTCACACAGGGTCTGGCATAATAAGAAGGCTCAATAAAGGGAACTGTTAACAGTGCTGATTTTCTGTTAATTACTTGCATGAGGTAGATGAAGTTCATTGTGCCCAGTTGCAAAGGAAGCCTTGGAACGTGTATGCCAGATCAGTGTACATCTTCATCCTACTACCCATGTGATGTGGAACCACGCAGCCCAACACAATAAACCAGACAGATCAATAAAGTTAAAACAAGAATTCCCGTGTGAGGTAATGCAGGGGGAAAACCCATCAAATTGGATTATGACATAAAGGGCCTTTGTGCATGTGTTGACAATATCTGTAAGTGATTTTATATGACCTAAAGCAGAATACCAAGGGCCAGTGATTACATAAATAATGGAGCAGAAAGAAAGCATAGAGTATTTAAGGCTATTCAAGACAATGAGTAAGCATAAAGCTGCCATGTGAGAAAACAGTGCCTTATCCAATTCTCTAAGGAACTGATTAGCTGATTTTTTATTTACTTAAAACACTTGGCCAAACTGCTTTCACTAAAGATAAACACAACTATCTCAGCCGGAGAAGTAAAGGTAAGCTCTGTCTTGAATGAAATAAGAATTCACAGTACATTTCAGAGCCTATCATTTGGTTTTAGAGATTGTTTTTATTAGGCGTATATCAAAAGGATGTTTCCTGGATTAACACAGGAAAGGAAAGGCATTTAGATCATTTTCATTGTTAGCATAAAAACTCAAAAACAAAAGAATGCTACAGATGATCCTTTACAGGATGCAAAATCCTGCAAGGAGAATAGAATGTAATCTTATTTAAAGTGTGAAAACCTTCATCCCACTGACAACCTTTTTATGGTTCAACCTTTTAATCTTTGGTTCAACTACAAAGAACTTGGAAATCCTAGAAACTGCACTGATGAGCTCAGGTTAAGCCATCTGCATGGAGCCTTTTGCTTATGAAATGGCCATGTTGTTATTGAGGAGCAAGAAAAAAAAAGTGCCTCTGCTCTATCCCTGCCCCAGCCACCCTGCCTTCATGCTCACAGCAGGGCCAGGGGCTCTCCTTATCTGATTCCTGCTGGTTCAGCTCCTAATGGCCTTCCTCAATCCCCATTCTGTCTTTTCACTTTTGGCTGACACAGCAAATGCACACGGGAAGAGGTCTGCCGCCATGTAGCAGGAGCCAGAGACTTGAAACAAAGAAGGCTCATTTATTATTTATTTATTTGTTTATTTATTTGCAATTCTCTCCATCCTGTGGTCAAGGATTTCAGTGGCTGACACCTAGGAAAAGCACTGGAACAAATCAATTTTCAATAATCTCAGGGGTCCCCGGGACATTGGATAATAACAAGTCTTTGTGAAGAACAGCTACTGTCTAAAGGAAGGGTTTGTGCAAAGGACAGCTGAAGACAGGTAGAAAGGCCTAAGGAAAGCAGTACCCCCTGAATCCAGCAGTACCCCAGTACCACTTTGGATTCTCTTCCAATTGACTGTGTCATCAATGCACTGCAGAAATGTTGTTGGGACTGTTTCCAACAAAGGTTCTGTCCAAAGACACAAACGTATGAGAGGAGTTTGGGAAATGCATCTTGTGAATTTGAAGGCTGTAGGTTAGGTTAGAATTCAGGCTATTAAGAAGGATTAAGTTTCATTGGGAAATTATGGTTCAATATGGACAAAAACATTCACACTAATCATTTTTTTGCATTGGAGTATATGGTAAATTGGATTTTATGTTTCCCTTTCTAGAGATTATTTGAATATCATATGCTTCTAATTTCATATAGAATAAAATCTTGTTTTCTCAGCTGATATGCAGCCCCTTTATGATCAAGCCCTGGACTATCCTTCAAGCCGTATCTTTTCCCCATAATTTCTAAACGCTTTACTGAAGCTATATAGAAGTACTTCCTTTGTATTCATCAATTCATTTATTGATTCATAGAGTCATTCACCATGCATACAGAATCTCATTTACTTATCCAGACAAACTTATAAGCTGGGCAAAGTATTATCATTCCTCCCAGAGCAAGGCATTTGAATCTAATTCCTAAAGGACATGGAGAATTCACAAGGGGCATGACGATTCACAGAATTGACTTATTCTGATTTTCATTTTGGAAAGAGAACTGTGGAAGCTTTAGAGTAAATGGAATATAATAGAGTGGATCGTGGACACAGTGGATATTGTAATGATGGAACATTTTAAGAGTCTAAATGAATCCTGTGGTGATGAGGATGGAGAAATATGAAATCAATATGAGAACCTCTAAGAGGTAAAGTGACGGAGGACTCGGTGGCATTAGCAAAGGAAGCAAGGAAGAGAAAGGGTCTAAGAGGAGACCTAGTTTTCTGGCGCAAGTGATTAGATATTGGCGGCGCCATTAACTGACATGGGAAGTACAGGAAAAGCAAGTTTATGGGGGAAGGTAAATACTTTCACATGTTCTATGTTTAGTGCTGTGTGACTTCTGGGTTGAGATGCCATGAAGTTGTTTTTAACATGCGAATCTGGGTTCTTCTGAGTGGAAAATATTAAAAACAGATTAACATAAAGTATGTATTTTGTGCTGTTTCTGTTCTGCCCTTTTACTTTCACTTGATAGAAGACTTTAAGCTCTGATATCTTTTTTATTTTTTATTTTTTTTGCAGCTTTTGGCTGGGGCTGAGTTTGAACCTGCCACCTCTGGCATATAGGGCCAGCGCCCTACTTCTTTGAGCCACAGGCGCTGCCCTCTAATATCCTTTTAACACAAACTTAGAAGTATCTATGAGATAACAAAATGCAAACAACTGTTGATGAGTGGGTGAACTGGCACAGCCTTCCATGAAGGGCAGTTTAGTGGCACGAGTCTCCGTTAAAAGTGTGCCCACTTTACATTGGAAGATTTAAAAAAGAAAAAAGCCACAGTGCTTTGGTTCCAATCAAAAAGTGAAGTCTATTTCTCTGGCCCTTGATCTGGGCTTGGCCGTAGAACTTGCTTTGGCCAATGGAATATTAGAAAACATGACCTAAGCAGAAGAGGGAAAAGTGTTCGCCCAGGCTTATGCTGGGAACCCTTCTGCTACCATGTGAACAAGCCCAAATTAAGACAAGGTAGAGAAGCCCAGCCTCCCATTCGCCTCTGCCACCTGAGCTAACTTGGCTGTCTCATCTCTGCTAAGTGAGGCCCTAGACCCCCTAGATTGTGGTTTTTCAATCTTTCCACTCTCAACATTTGAAGCCAGATAATTTTGCTGTGGGGCTGTCCTGTGCAAGGAGGATGCTGGGCAGCCTCCTGGCCTCTGCCCACATCCCTCCCCCCTTGTGACTCCAGATATTGCTAAAAGTCCCCTGGCAGGCAACACTACTATCAGCTGAAAACCACTGGTCTAGACCACAAAAAAGATTCTTAGGTTTTTTTTATAATGTAGCAAGAAACACTATGTGCTTATGTGAAATACACTATGGCATGTTTTATGTGGATTATGTCATTTAACTCACATCACATGCCTAAGAGATAAGTCTTATTATTATCTCTATTGAACAGGTTAGGGAATGACAGACAGAAAGGTTAAATATCATGCCCAAGTTTACCTAGCTAGTAAGTAGTAGAGTAGGGATCTGAATTCAGGCAGTCTGTTTTTAATAGAACTCACTTACCTACAATTCATTTGTGACTTTTCACTATATGCTAAAATCAGGTTATAGAAGAATATGTGTACTGTGATATCATTTTATTTTTTTAAACAAGGAGAACTATATGTAGGAATAAAGAAAGCCTGCAAGGATATAAAAATGTGAATAGTGGTTATCATCAATGCATGTTGCAATTATACTCTTTATCTCTAAATTAAAAATGAACATCTACTTGCCTTCAGGGAGGTACAGAGTAAGTGGAAAAGAGTAACATATGTACAAAATAGCTATAAAGCAGAAATTAAAATGAAATGAGCTCTAGCAGAAGTAAAAATGTAACATGGAAAATTAAGGTGGGAATCATTATTTTGGATTAGAAGCATCTGAAAAGGTGGGAAAACATTTTAGTATGTTCTGAAGGATAGGTAAAACTTTGACAAGTGCACTTGGGACAAGAAGGTCTAAGACGTAGACCCGGGAACATGTAGGGTCCATGCTTGTGAAAAGGCAAGAAGTCTGATGCAGCTTGAGCAAGGAGGATGGTGGAGAGAGCCTGGGGCTTAATATCAGAGAATACTGAATGCCAGAATATAGAACTCAGATTTCATGGGAGCTACTGCTCATTGTCGAGGAATGGGGTGATAATGATTAGAGATGTATTCCAGATAGAGAGACAGACAGACAGACAGACAGATGATCGAATGATAGATCAGGCAGTAGTAGTTAGAAATAATTAAAGGTTACTAATTAATCACAAATAATTGGAGGGAATGGGGTCAAGAGACGATTTAGGATCTGAATTTTTAAAAATATAGGCAAAATGATTACAGCCCTAACTAGGGCAACAGCAAAACACAGAAACAATACTGAGTTTAGTGGAGAGCGGAGAACGGAAGCTCATCAACATCAAAGGGAAGATGGAGTGAGGTGAGCTAGAACAGCAGCCTGAAAATTAGAAGCAGCAGGGCAAAAGAAAAACTCTGAAAGGTCAACGTCCAGAAGGCCCTGCGAGGAGACAAGGTGAATCTAGATGCCACTGGAGTCTGGATAAAATACTCACTAGACAAACAGAAGGCTAAAAGAGGGCAGGTTAAAGTTGATAGATGGAAGGGGAGGTGCAGAGGCAGTGAGATGAAGAATAACAGGTGGTGGTCACACAAAGGTTTCATAATTTCAGGCTTTTGAAGTGGGAACAGCTCTAGTTTGTCCAGGATCAATCAATCAAGGCAACAACATGGGCTAATTTTGACTCTCACAGATGCTGGTTGTTCTGGAAGCATCGACTTGGCACTACCACCAGAGAGCTCCACTGAGGCACTGGATGCTCTGGGTACTCTCTCATCTTCCCTCCTCCCTCCTCCAGGGTCCTTCCATCCTACTCCACAGGACTTGTACCTATTCTTACACCATCCCCTAATCCAGCTGCTGCCCCTTCACAGTTGGCTTATGAGGAACAAATAAATAGCAGAAAACACTATGTCACTCATTTGGGAAATCTTCCTCCCAGGTGTCTGGATGTAAAACCTTAGACCCAAACCCTTCTTGGAAAGCTCAAATGCACATATGGGTTTCACGGCTTTTCTCTCCTCTACACTCATGACTTCATATTTAAAACACAACCTGCTCCACGATTCCCCTTAACCTCTCAGAGCGAATACAAAATTCTCTCAACACATACATCTTTTTTTTTTTCAAAAAAGAGACACTGAGGGAGATTTGAATCAATTCAGAGATCAAAGATCCTGGAATTTCCGAGAATCTTTAAAGAAGCTGTTAGTGTGGTTTTTTGGATATAATAAACTCAAAAGAGAACTGCTTTCACTTACTACCTTGTTTAAAAAAAATCAAGGCTTTTATGAGAAGCATTAATTTTTAACATATTGATGCATACACATATACCCATATATGCACACACTATTATTTTGTTTTTATACAAAAACAGAATTATATAATACCCATTAACATGGTCATTAAGAATGTCAACTTTAGAGCCAACCCCACCAGGGTTTGTAGGCAACCCAAAGGGTTGAAGTCCTAGTTCTCTCCCCAAGCATTTGTGTGAGTGAGGATGAGTCATTTAACCTATATCTGCTTTAGTTGCCTCAATGTATATTGATACTGTGAGAACTGATATATACCAAATACTTAAAATAGTGCCTGACAGATAATATGCAGTAAATGCTATTTTTTACCTACTATTATTTTGTTTTATCAGTTGGCAAAATACAACAGACATTCTTCCACATGAACAGACACAAAATCACATTTTTCAAAGTGGCATATTTGAATTTATTTACTACTCTGTAATTTATTCAATGTCCTGCTGATAAGTATCCAGATGTTTTTCCAGATTTTAGCTACCAAATGCTGTATAACTGGATATATATCCTTATGTACCCATTCCTTATTTCCTTAGACTATCTTCCCCAACACTTGACTATCGGGTCCCATCTAGGGTGCCACTCTCCGCCCTGGCTTATCCACTGTCATGATGTGGACCACTGTGCTATCTTGCTCGGGAACAATTATCCTCAGGTGCCTGGTCTATTCGCCTTAGCAGAAGGGAGAGAAAGAGAAACATTCTTCGAGGGAGAGAAACGGTCTTAGTAAGAAATTGAATCTTAGCAGTCTTCTTAGACAGGCCCTGGGCAGGGGCCCTCCGAGCAGAAGTGACAGAGTCAGAGCAAGTGGGTCCATAAAAGAATGAGCATGCCTTGACTGTCTTATAGACATAATCCTGTGGCTACTTGCACCACAGGTGTAGAGACTGCCAGTCATTGATGTTCTCGTCTCGGGAGCTTTCATGTTAGGAGAGCTGAATTTCTTCCCCATGTCCTTAACACCAAGGTGTTACATTACCAAGATGTTATTGGTGTTTCTTATAATTACAGAGTATTCTGAGCTTAACTCTCACTTCTGCTTCCCATGAGCTATATGTCTGCTACATTGGACTACTGAATGAAAAGGTATGTACACTTTCGGTTTTGAAAATATTTGGAAATTAAGTTCCAAAACCGTTGTAGCAATTTACATGACCATTAACAGTGTTCAGAGTGTCTATTTTCACACACACATGCCATACATGTGCCAGTCCTTAATGAAAATATTTTGAAATTGTTTACTAATCTGATAATTGCAAAATGATATCTTGAGTTTTTATATCTCCATCCATTAGTGAAATTGAATTCCCCTTGATACAGGTATTGACCATTTGCATTTTATTTTTCGTGAGTTTCTTGTTCATACCCTTTGCTCATATCACTATTGTCTATTTTTTATTCGGTAGTGCTCTTTTATAGTATGTTTACTATTGTCTGCCATAGATATTGTTATGATTTTGCATATTTTAAGGCTTAATTGTCCATAGGTACTAGTGAATGGCCACCTTCTAGACCAGTATTTTTCAAACTTTTAAATTTTATCTCATGACACACTTGAGCCTATGGTTAAATTTCCAGGTTCGGCGCCCGTAGCACAGTGGTTACGGCGCCACCCACATACACTGATGGTGGTGGGTTCAAACCTGATATGGGCCAACTGAACAACTGCAACAAAAAAAATTGCTGGGTGTTGTGGCAGGTACCTGTAGTCCCAGCTACTTGGGACGCTGAGGCAAGAGAATCGCTTAAGCCCAGGAGTTTGAGGTTGCTGTGAGCTGTGATGCCACAGCACTCTACCGAAGGTGACACAGTGAGACTGTCTCAAAAAAAAAGAAAATTTCCAGGGAACACTTAAATTATGCTGATTTAGAAAAGAATATACTTACTGTGCTTTGATCTTCTTTCAAAAATAATTTTACTTAATGATCTCTAAAAATTTTCACAGCACACTTAACATCCTCTCAGGGCACACCACTGTGCTATAGCAGACCAGTTGAAAATCACTGCTCTAGACAGTAGCTCTGAAGCAAGATCTTCCCTGGCCTATGAGGGTTTGTGGCTACTGAGTATGCATATTCAATGCAAATGCTTTCGAAGACATGCATGCTTCCTGCAATAAAATCAAGGCTTCTGCAAATCCCCCTGAAATGAGACAGCATCACATTAATCTTTATGCTTTACCTTAAAAAAAGGAAGCCTTTCCTAAAAAAAGGATCTCTCATTTGGAGAGCTCAAATGGAGCTTCGTGAGTTCCATTTTTTCTGGGTTGCCCTACATCCTAAAGTAGTGTATTCTTCTCTGATGTTGTGAAGGAATATATAAGTGACACAGTGAGAAGTTTACAGTTTTTGAGAGGCCCAAGGGCTCTATGGACCCTGTGGCTTTTAATTAGCTCTGGTTGGCCTGGTGCCTTCTATCTCAAATGCTCACTAGATCAAGGATCGTGCTATCTTAAGTCTATGCCTTTTGTCTTACCAATGACATGACAAGCTCAATTGTCACTTTTCATTTTGCTTTTCAGGATCCCCAGTGTTTTCCTGGACACATAACAAGTCTATTTGGCATCTCTCCCTGTGAGTAATGATCTATTTATGGACCGGTTTCTCTGGCACATTTCTCCTGACACAGTTCTCAAGACAAAAAAAGAAGAAACAAAGTTGGGCCAAATGGCACCTGAGTACAGCAAGTGAGGTGAAGGAACAGGTGATTTGCTCAGTTAGTGAATCAACACATTTTTATGTAACTTTGTCTATAGACAAGGCTGGGGTTCACCGGCTAGTATGGCATAATTTGAAAACCTAAGTTAAAACACTTCTTTCAACATTAAAGATCCAGCTTCTAAAGATTGTAGCAATATCTTAGCCATGGTCAGTAGGCTGAATAAAAGAAATATGGCAGGAATCAAAGGGGCCAAGGAGAAAAAGAAATTGAAGGGCTTCTTAAAGACAGGAGGCTGCTCAAAACAGTCACAGGTCTGTTTGGAGACAGAATTAACCTACAGCATGAAGCAGTATAAACATAGACTTCTAAAAGTCACAAGTACTGAGGATCAAATGGTGAGGAAGTCCTGTGGTTCAAACCTGAAGAGAAATTGAAGTGATACCATTGTAAGGGTACAAGGGATATTCCTTGGGCTGATGAAGAAACGGAAGGCGTGTTCCCCACACAATTCACAAAATAGGCACCACAGTAAGGCACAGCAGAGATGAGGACAAATAGCTACAAACTGGCTAAATGGCAATTCATTTGACACAGCGCTCAGACATACCTATGACATCCTTTATGTTATGTCATTTCTCAATGGGCAGAGGAAGTCATTAGATAGATAACTACTCTGTGACCGATTCCGGTCAACAGTGATGTGGAAGCATGGAAACCATCTTCAGAACAGTAACGTGAACGTTTGTGATAGCCGAGGAGGAACACTGCAGGGACTTCCTAGAAAATTCCTCAATCTAAAAATGCAGAAATGGTTATGGGTGAGTAAGGAGGGGAATCTCAGAATAAAAGTAAGACTCAAAGCTATGAGTGATTCTGCTGAGAAAGAAAAGATGAGCTATTAAGAGAGACCCTCTGACCAGAGAAGGAGGGTCTTCAATTAAGTCCCACCTGAAAGACCAAAAGAGACACATAACCAAGATAAATGCATTAAAATAAAATAATTACAAGCAGTTGTGAGATTAGGAACAGCAAGAATAAACTAAGGGAATTGAGGATTGAGAAAATATTAAGAAGAAGATCCTAATATTAGGAACATCTCAGATATTCCTTGAAACAATCACATGAGGTAGACGGTAGGAGCCCATTTTTAGAGGAGGAATTTGAAAATCAGAGACGTCAAATATCCTAATAGCTTGTCAAAGCTAGTAAGTCAGACCTGAAAGTCATCAGGTGCTTTCCGGAACCCAAACTCTTCCCACTGGGCAGTGCAGGATGTTATTAATTTCAAGTATTAGGCAGAATCATCACTTACACCTTGCATAGCTCTGAAGCCAGCCTCTTAACTGACCCTGTCTTGCTATAATATACTTCCTTAGAACAATCCTTTGGAATCTCTAATCCAGGGCATTTCTGGCTCATTGTCTGCCTGCCTATTGCCAGATGGGCCTCTAGCTTCCAATTCTCTGAAGCTCAGAATCATTCTATTCATTCATTGCTCTTTTGGTTCACTTATTCACTTCCATTCACTGACTAATTACACATCCATTTATTCACCCATTCAACGAATATTTATTGCATACTTAAATATGTCTAATCAATCAAAGAATAGGAATGTGTCCAGTTTCAACTATTGCCTAACTAACAAGATCTTGATCAGCCCATTCAAGTTCAATCTAGATTATTCATCCAGTTGAATTTTCCTGGTGATTTTTGGTCAAAAATGGTTTGGTTGTTCCAATTCCACAGGGATAGAGGGCATTGGGATCTTTCCTTTGGCATTGAATTCGATAATTTCAAACCACGCCCATATCTGGCAAAGCCTTGGTGCTTCTATTTCCTTCTCAATCAGCTCAGACTCCTGGTCCCAAGACCCTTTCCATTTTCCTTTTTATTCAAGCAGTGCCCCCCCTCACCAAACCACTCACTTACCATTTTAAAATCAAAGCTGAGAACTTTTTCAACTCCTCTGGGTAATGTCAGACAGATACTCCTCGTATTAAAAACAGAACATAGTAAGCATAAAACTTAATAGCCTTGGGTAAGTAATTTTGGGCAAATTAGGTAAAGTGATTCCCTGTATGAATGCCAGACATGTACTCTCTTTACTACAGAACACTTCCTAGTTGTATCAAAGAGAAACACATCTGATCCTAAGGTGACTTACATTCTCAGCCACACATGCATTTCCATCTGATTCATACTATACATACTTTTGGTTTTCAGTTGACAATGAATAATAAAAATTGAGCCCCCCCCTTGTGGGAAGAGTTACTTCATCCCTTCATTTTCTATAGAACAATGGGGTTGAATGAGTATGTATTAATAACAAGTTATTTGTGCAGAGTTTTAGAATTTATCCTCCAGTATATTATCTGGAAAGAATCTTTTTTGAGTTAGCCTTGTCTTCCTTTTACAAATGCAGCAATTAAATCTCAGAGAGATTTAAAAATATTCTCAACTATGTAGTACATAGCCACATAGACAAGGCTTACACTCAGATCTTTTGACTGAAATCTCAAACTCTTTATAGTACATTCCACCATTGCCAAATGATCTCTATCTTCTTTTTTGCACAGGATGCATGACCTGCAAAGTTGTCTGGAAGCTCGAGTGTGGTTCTTGCATTAGGGTCCAAACCAAGGGTGTCTAAAATAGGCAAGAGAGCAGGAAAAGACAAACACCAGGAGAAAGTAGCTCTGGCAACAAGAGGCAGAAGACTGAAGGAATGTCACAAGAGGAATTATCCTGTGTGACGTCCACACTGGGCAACTGATAAGGTTAAGTTGGTATTTCATCTCCTGTGATAACAGAACTTCCTTTTGGTCAAAAAGTGTCATCACCTAAGTTATAGCAGTTGCTCAACTTAAATCAAGAAATAATTCAGAATTACTTTTGAAGAGAAATCAAAGGTTCTCAAGTTTCTTGCTGTGGTTCTAGAAGTTCAGCAGCAGGTTTATTTGAAAGCTGACTCTATCTTGTAGGTAATTCGCCATTATTTTCAGGATGGGGGTGGGGAATCTAGCATCTGAGAGAGAAAAATGAGAAAAATTCTTAGTAGGTAAATGTTCTCTTTGCTACAGAAGGACATGGTAGATCAGAAAACTCTCTAGACAGAAGTATTTTGGGGGTAATCCATCTATGCTTGCTAAAGGAGCAAGAAGAAACAAGAGGTCCTGGTCTTATAAACTGTCTCCTTGGATCCACAACAAAGAATTGAATTCAAGGAAAAAGGCAGAGGAAGGAAGATTGCAGCTCAGGTGAGAGGCTGGGTAGAAGAGGGGAAAGATCCCCTCTTAGATGAAGGCTCGTCTATTGGGGCACGACCCTGGGTGGAATTCTTTCCTTTAGATGCACTATTTGGAAAATCTACTAACTATCTCATAAATTGGGATTTATTCTCAAATGATGTTAGCTTTCTTGTAACATCAGTCAAATCATTCACTCACTGCTGAATGATTAAATTTCTCTTCTCCTGGTTCTTCTATAAATTCTATTTTCTCCAAGGCAGAGTTTAGCCTTCTACCATTTGCCTCCAGACTCGATTTTCCTGGTGACTCTTAAGTGAGGAGTGGGACGCCTTTTAAGGTCATCTCATATTCTCTTTCAATATTGGTTAAACTTTCCAAGAAGTTTACATTCCCTTTCAATGGGTTTGGTAAGTTTCTTCCATGTAGTTGGTATTTAAGTGAATGAAAATTTGTGCTCAAAGAGAATCATAAAACGTCCTATGACTGTTCTCCAAAGCTTATGTTTTCAGGCAACACTGCCACTCCTTATATATGGCTTCCCCAGGAGAAACTCTGGATCCATTTTCAAGTAGTCTACAGCTTTTTCATAGCTGCAAAGTCCCCCCACAGAGCTGCATCACAGGATGGCTATACTGCAGACCCCACATACTATAATAACCCACACTAACCATCTGTCAGCATTTCATCCGGAAACAAACCTAATACCCAGAGGTAAACTCACATTTAAAGATCTCAAGAGAGCTAGATTTCCTATACTAATTTGCATTTCCCTAATAATGGGTCATATACAGAAGTAATAAATTATACATGCCAATATGTGCTAAGTGTTTTTAGTTTTCTGAAGGTATTTTCTTACCTTGATTTCTAAATCTGGGCCCAATGTGCTTATTTTGTTGCAGCACCGTACAAATGAGTCTTTATATAAAATGAGGTGTTATCTCTATGGGTTCCACTTACTTTCATCCTCTTCCACGTGAATTGGACCCCTAAACCTGGCCACCTTCCCCCATGTAGCAAGAGGGAAGCAAAATTCAGCTCAAACTGCAGGAACATTTTAATGTTCAAAGGTCCCACAGTGAAAAGAAGTCTCCCTAGCATGTGGCCCAATTCCCAGAGTCCCCTGTGCCTGAGAGCCAGTGGTTGCAGCTGAAGCACCTCTGCCTCATTCAGAGCAATCCTCTAGAACCAACACCTGACCTTGGCCCCCATTACCCACCATGCATTTGTCGATATGCCTTCTGGGTCTCCAGAGCTACCTCATATTTTCAAATGTTCCCTTTTTCTCCTGCCTTTCAGACCTAGAGATTGCCTCTGGTTTCCTGGATCTACTCTCAAGACACTAATTACTTTTTCTCTAGTTCATTTATAGAATAAATTTTAATTAAATTTATAGAATGTGAGAGACACTCTTTCAGGTCTTGGAGATAATAGTAACAGACAAAACACACAGGGTCTCTCAGCTTGTGATGCCTCCCTTTCAGTAGGAAGAGACAGGTCAAACATGTAAGCACACATATGAAACGTAAGATGTTGACCAGTACTAATGAAGAAACATAAATCACAGTAAAGAACAATGGGTGGGATGTTTTCGATGGAGTTATCAAGGAAAGTTTGTCTAGTGACCTTGATCAAAGAGATGATGTGGTGGGAAAAGGGGACATGCAGATTTCTGCACAGCAGACATCTCAGACGAAGCTAACAGTAAGTGCAAAGACACTGCAGTGAAAGTATTCTTTGAGGTGCTTAATAAACTACAAGGTTACATTCTGCACTCTAGCACCCAGGATCCTGGCCAACCACAGCTCAAACCCAATTAGTGTCTACCTTGGGTCCCCACATTCTGGTCATCAACAGGGGAAAGGAACAGAGCCCCAGTGCCAAAAAGTAGATGTTGGACATCTTGTTATGGGCTGTGAAAGTACCCAGTACTGAGTGGGTGACTGAGATTCATTCCATTCACACCGCAGTTCTATGGTTTGCATTCAGGTAACCTACCAGTACAGTTAAGGAAAATGAGATTTAAAACATGGACCGAACCAATAGTGATAATGTCATCATGCTTGAGAAAGGCACACATTATCATCAATTCCCATGCATTTCCATGAAAGTTGAACAATACAGAGGAAGAGGGCTGAGATTTAATTTTCATAGCAAAGCTTTGATGGGTTATCAAATCCTTCCATTTCCTCATCTCCTGCCATGCTTCTGAATTCTGTGGTTCATGGGTCAGTAGCAACAAAAGGTGATATTCTGACAAAGACCGGACAAAGTTTTGGGGCTATCAAAACTGGATAGGATCATATTTTCAACGTGTTGGTTTAAGTCTTGATGTTTTTAAATTTTAGAAGGTGAAAGTTTAATGGAGAAAAGTATGATGACCCAGTATTTTAAAGCTTGACATCTCAGTGGTTCTGAGGGTAAGGTCAGCTGTAAGTTATATGAATATCACAAATAATGATCATAATAGCTACAATTGCTTTAGTCCTTATCATGTTATTGACCCTATGTTAAAGGCTAGTAATTTATTTATTCCTTATAAAATCCCTGTGAGAGGAGGGGTACTTTTATATCTCCATCTAACAAATGAGAGATCTGAGACTTAGCAAGACTAGGGATTGACCCTAACATCACAAAGCTAGTGAATGGCAGAAACCAGCTCCATCTGACCCCACTGTCCATGCTCTTAACCCACCACACAATCCTGCTTCCAGAGCAGGGAAACATAATTAGAATTGTTAAGAATTGTCTTTTTCCTTTCTATTATGGAGTAAAATCATTAGTATGAGTTCAAGACTTGATTAAGTTGCCAGATAAAATCATTTTATTTTGGAATTCATACCTTAAGGTTCAATATGGCAAGAAGCTAAATTGAAAAAACCCCTACCGATAAAATTATACAAGAACACCCTCCCTAGGTATAACATGGGCACCATCTCATCTCATCATTACAATTGATTTTTGCCTAATTTGAAACTGTTACTCTATTGGATGAACATCAGCCCATAGAGGAGAAGACAGAATACACCAGGCTTAGAAGGACAAGGAGGGGTGGAAGAATGGGGAGACAATCTGCAGTAGCTTGTGGATGTCAGTACTTGTACACAGCCTGAGTTTCAATTTGCTAGGAATTTATGGCTTAAACTAGTATTTGTGAAGTGGCTTCCCTGGAATCCTCTTCCTGAGGTAGGATTTGTTTTGCAGCCATGTGCATTGGCATCAACACTGGCTTAGAAGACCGGAAGCCAGCCTGTCTCTTCCCAGGCCCTCCAGTCACCAGTGCCAGACCATGGACAAGTCAATCTCAATGGATCTCAACTTTCTCATCTGGAAAAATGAGACAATTGGAATAGACTATCCCTTCCAGCAACTCTTTGAATCAAGGAGAATGTATTGCTTTTGCCATTCATCAAGTTCAAATTAAGTTCCCTCATTATGTTATCTCTTGCTAGAATGTGAACTCTTCAAAAGCACACAGGATAAGTAGTTATCTACCAGAAGGAGTCCAGGAAATATTTATTTAATGATGTATCTACAAAATATGAATGAGGACAGATGGTCAAAGGACCCTAAGTTATGTCAGCTCTATTTTAAGCTCCATTATTCTTACAGAAATATTTACCAAATGTTTCTTAATTAAAGGAAATTGATTCCTTTAATTGTAGCTGCAAGTAAATGGCAAAATAAAATGTGAGGTATAACTTCACTTTTAAAAAACTTATGTACATGTTAGCACACCAAACAATTGGCATTGGTTCTCTGAGAAAGAATTTAGGGCAGAAATGTGAGTGATATTGGCTTTCCACACCAGGCACGTCATTATACAAGTATTTTGTATACCATTACAGAACATATATACTTGTTTTAATTCATTTTTAATTGCCAAAATACTTTAATTGTTCCAAACTAGCCTGGCCAGGGACTGTTTGTGTCATATGTTATTTGTTAAACCATGCTAAAAATTAAGCCTGAAAGATTTCCTCAAACCTAGAGACATTACCTTGTTTTTACCCTGCAGAAAAAGAAATGTAAAAGAGATAGTGTTTTTGCCAGTTAATACAAGTGTGAATGAAAAGGTCTTCCTTTTTTATTTTAGTTCCTGAGACCCCCAGGAGAGAAGGCTGTGGGCTGGTTATTAGAGCATTTGAGCGTGTGGGTTTGCCTGGAAGCTCCAGCAAATATGGGAATGATGATAAAAGCATGCTTGGCTTGTAGCACCGCTGAGCTGAACAGCAGTATGCTCAACCAGATATTATTCCTGTTAACTATATCTGATTCCACTTAATTATGTATTTCATTGGATTTTTAAATGTTAGTGGGGGGCAGGTCACTGCTCCACACAATTCATCAGAAACCTAAATAAAAAGGGCACCCCAGAAACTCTTGACAGTCAGCTATGCAAATGCATTCCCCTTTATGGTGACAGACTTGCTCTAGTAAATGTGATCATCTTTTCTTCAGTCTGTGTAAGCATTTCTAGAATACTTGATGCCATCACACTCAAAGAAAAAGCCCTAACATAAATGAGGCAATATAAAATAAGGGCTTTCGTGCCACGTAAAAACATATGACATTCACACAGGGAGGGGATTTATTTCCTATATGGGTATACATCTCTTCAAATGTCCCATCTAAGAGAAAATCATGGCAGGATGTGGAGCCAACTATTGACTTCCCATCCTGTTAACAGTGGAAGCTGAAGCCTGTCACCTAGGGCTTCCTGTGTTGCAAGAAGGTTATGAGGTGTCTGAAACTCCAAGTCTTTAGGGGTCAAAAGGATTAAGTGGGACAAGCACAGGCTTTAGATCTGGGTTTGAGTCCAGCTTTACCATCCTGAGACTTGCTAATCCAACTTTCTGAGACATGCTCTGCTCAGCTGACAAATGGAGACCTTACAACATATTATATGTTAATGAGATAATATAAGTAAAGTCTCTACCATAGTCTACAGTAGTGCCTTGTATAGAAGAGATACTCACTCAAGAGTTATCTCTTTTTCTCTTTTCCATCAATGCCTATTTTCCCTATTTTCTTATTTTTTAGGTTTTTTTTGGCAGAAATAGCCAACTTCCATCATTCTCCCTTCTGACCTCAAATCTTCAAACAGGCCAGGAGTGCTGTGAGCCAAGACCAGCCACGTTGACGGGTGGGATAATTTTTTTCTCTGTTCTATTTTGAGTCTTCAAAATACTCAAAAGTGTGGTAGTAGAAGAACAACTACATGTAAATTTATAAATGAAGAAACTGGTGTAGGTGAGCTCTACCTTATCTTCCAGCTGTAAGACAGAGAGATAAACAGATGATGAGTAGATGGAGCTTTTATGTCTGTCCTTTTGGCCTTGCTTTTACAATGCGAGTGCTTGTCCTGAAGTGCTTCTTTGCAGCTATTACCACCAAGCTGAATGATGTTTTCTTCACTATTCTCAGCGAGGGCCTTTGCCATACACAGCATTACTGCATTCTCAAGCCAGTGCTGGGAGGCCAGGAAGTACTCTAGGCTGGGAATAGGCTCAGGCAAGGGAGGCACCTGCACCTGGCACAAAATCTAAGGGATGTCAAAAACTGAGTACTCAAGATAATATTTTAATAATATTTTTAAAAATAATAATGCAAAGATTCCATGATAAACAAAAATAACAAAATTTTAAATAAAGACAGAAACCAACCCTGGGCTTACACAACCTTATCCTAATCCCTGGGTAGAGTCTAGGTCTGGAATTAGGAGCAGGGAGTTCTGGCCTCAGTTCCGACATCACCCAGCTACATTAAGTGGTGTCCTCGGGTAAGTCTTTGCACTTCTTTAGTTCCTAGTCTCCTCATCTCATTTCATTTGAAGTCTGATTAGATAACTTCCAATCAATCTTTAAACTCGAAAATTCTATGATTTTCTATAATGCAAAGCTGCATTTTGGGGGGCACCACCAGTAACTCTAAGGGGCAAGATTAATTCAGTCAATCTTTTGATCACAAATGTTTACTGAGCACTTACTATATGCCAAGAACTGTGTTAGACCCTGAAAATACAAACTTGAGGACTACCAAACACACAGAAAATCCAGCCTTAGAGTTAGAGGTCTGGAAAACCTTCCCTAGAAAGTCAATTTTATCTAAAGGAATTACCAGGGAAGGCAAAGATGGAATTCTAGAAAGAGGGAACAACATGGCCCTCTGTGGGGTAACTACTAGAGGTTTAGAAGGCTGAAACATTTATAGGATGGATGGGACCAAAATCAGTCTTTGATTACAGCAGGGTAATAAAAGTGTTTGCCAGAGTGCAATTCAAAGACCACTGGATTATGCGTCAAACGTGGGTTCCAGTCCCAGTCCTTGCCCTGCTGACAACTAACCGGATGATATAGCTTCCATGCCCACAGGGGTTCTAGTTTAGGACTCACAACAAATTTTTTCATGGAGAAAGAGTCATTTAATTGCCTGGGAAATGTTGTAAACCTCACATATGAGATATTGAGAGTTTCCATCCCTGAGTACCAAGAGGTGCTGTAATTAATATAAATAGTCATACTCTTGAAAAGTTTGCTAAACAGCTAATTCCCTGTTGTGTGATGTCTGTGACCCTGAAGAACAAAGGACCAGTTTAAAGGCAAGCGAACTTTCATCTTCCCCAGACAAGTGTGAAAAGTAAGCAAGTCAGCGAGCGTCACTGGCAGACACTCCCAGCACAGGTCGATGCCACCTCGGCTTGTTTCAGGCCTGGTGGTCGGCTCTAGCCTCATTTGTGTCTTCTAATTTAATTTCTGCACTTAAGAAGAAAATGAGCCAGCTATTTATAACCCACCAAAAAATAATTTTTTAAATGAGTGCTTAAGTACACCATCCTAGAGTCCTAAGCATAAAGTCAAAGCTTCATGGTTTTACCCTCACGGTTGCCATGCATAACATCTACCATTTAGTGAGCACTTATTCTGTGTCGAGCTTTACAAGCAGCTCATCTAATCCCCCAAATCCCAGGCAGTGGCTTCCATGGCTGCCTCCATTTTAAGACAGAAGTGATTTGAAGCACAGTGACCGTGTTCCCCAAGTCTCACAGTTGACAAGTGGCAGAGCCAGAATTAAGAATTCAATTAATTCAGGATTCTGAATTACTTCAGAATTAATTCAGGTTAACAGCCTGTCTAGCCCTAGAGCAGTGATTTTCAACCCTGTGTGCTGTTGCACACCGGTGTGCTGTGAGAGGATCTAAGGGGTGTCGTGAACATTTTTAAAGATCATTGACTCAATTATTTTCAAAAAAGTTCAAAGCACAATAAGTATATTCTTTTTTTACTCTTTCTTTAATCAACATAATTTAAGCATGCTGCAGAAGTTTAACTACAGGTTCAAGGTGAAAGAAGTTGAGAAACACTGCTCTAGCATCTACGCTGTCAACCACGGTGCTACATAAACAAGACAAGTCCATCGGCCTGCGTGCCCAGGCACCACCACCATCAGGGCATGGCACTCAGAGGCTCCTGCGGTTTCCAAGACATTCAGTGACCTGAATCCTCTGGGCTGCAGGGAGCACCTTAGTCATTTAGTTGTGAGAAGAGTGTCTTCTGTACCTGTCCTCAAATCCATCCTTCCATGCTCTCGGGACCAGGCATCTTCCCCACCCCCCATTTCCCACATCTTTTGTTCACTTCAGACACTAGCTCTTTCCATCTGCTCCCCTTTGATAAAAACTGCACTTGAGATCAAAATATTTCTGAATGTATATGAATCGTGCCCTGTGATTGCACCAATGTACATAATTATGATTCAATAAAATTATTAAAAAAAAAACTGCACTTGAGGCTCACTGTACCTTCTCTCTATGGCCCTATAACTCTTTCCCCTGCCAGAATTCATAAATGACTGATAGGTATGCATTGCTTTGATTTTTTTTTTTTTTTCACTTCTCATTCCCCGCTGAACTCTCTGAAATACGGTTTCTGAGCACAGCGCTGCACTAAGACTGCTTGCCGAATGTCACCAGGGGACTCCTTTTCATTGTCTTTTTCAGTTCTTCTCCTTCCAATCTTTACGACCTCTCCCCGCTCAAAAACCGGCCTGGTGATTTACAGATTTGACGAAGGAAACAGCTTGTACAATTATGAAAATGGGCTTTGAGACAGACTCTGATGCTTACTAGCCTGCTAACTAGGGACGAACTATTGGAACCTCTCTGCCTCAGCAGTAAAGTGGGAAAAGGAGCCTTGGGTGCTGTGGGACTAAAGGAGATTCCACACATGCACTCTTGCACAAGCCTGGACACTGTCAGGATTGCTGCTACTACGTCTCACCACCCCCTTCTCCAGGCTCCCGAAGGCTTTTGCGCTCATGCCAGATCCTTCTCATCTTGCTGGAGTATTCTCTGCCTGCTCTCCTTACAGGTGCTTGATTCTCTCCTTCATCCCTACGTTTTGCTAAATGCTGACATTCAGTCTTTGGCTCTCCAATCTCCTGTTCTTCCCACCCTCTCCCTTAGTTAAAATAGTAGCTGGCATTTGTGGCAAAATCACTATACGCTGGGGTCTGTACTAGAGCTTTCCAAGATGCTCCCATGCTGCCCCAAAATCAATGTCTGCAGAACAGCATTGAGACTTCCACCCTCCTAAGCTAACCTGCCTCCTCATTTCTCTGTCACCATTCGCGTAGCTACCAATAGTCAAACCCAGAGGGCTTCTGAAACCACATTCTGACTAGGCTTCTCTCTGTTCTGCTCTTACAGGGATTTTTTTGATTGAAACTCAATATATTTGGGCTTGATTCTGTAAGGGATCCACTTCGTAGGACTAATACCATTGATAATTGGAACACGGTGGTCTGGCCCTCATCCCAGGATGCCAAGATGCCATTTTTTACTTATTATTTTAGAGATAGAGTCTGACTCTGTTGTTCATCCTGGAATGCAGTGGCACGAGCACAGTTCAATGCAAACTCCAAGTCCTGGGCCCAAGTGGTTCTCCCAACTCAAACCCCAAAGTAGCCAGGTTTATAGGCACATGCCATCACACCAGACTAATATAAAGCTGTTGCAGAAACAGGTTCTCACTATGTTGCTCATGCTGGTCTCAAACTCCCCACCACACAAGTGGTCCTTGCACCTCAGCCTCCAATATTTCTGGGATTACAGGTGCGAGCCACCACACCTGTATTATGAGCTCTTTAAATGAGACCCTGTGGCTTAAGAAGTCTACGATCCAAGATATTTTTAAAGTTTTTGCAAAGTACATGGAATCAGCATCTGATGAGTAAAGGGGAAGGAAAAGGGGGTTCACATGTATGCAGCCTACTGTGTACCAGAAACTATGCTAAGTGCTGTTGCTTCCAAGATGCAGTGATGATGTAATTTTTTAAATATATAAAATATGGTAACATGGTGCTATTTTCTGAGTGGCACTTCAGAGTTCAGTTCTTCATTGAGATGGCTGAGAAAATGTGCTCTTGTTTGCTCTGTGGTCTCCCTGGAACGTTTTGTCACTGACCTCTGATCAGTTGATCACCTTAGAGAAAAGGAAGTCGTGAGTTCACCTTCTACTACTCTAATGCAGGAATTGTCATAAAATATTCAATTATAACTGGATTTTTCATTCATTGATTTAATTTTTCATTTCACAAATATGTATCAAGTCCCTACTCTGCACCAGGCCTGTGCTGAATGCTGGTGGCACAGCTGTGAATACGTCGTTCTCACAATGCAGCAGAGAGCTACACCCGGGAACGGCAGGGAAGGAGGGGGTGAGAGAGAAGCACACAGAGGAGGCCCTTCTTGGATTAGCAGGCTTCCCTGTCCTCACTTGTCTTTAAGACATATCCCCTCCGGTCCACCCCTACAGCCACCACCCTATATTTCCACAATAAGCTCCCTGCCTCCAGTCTCATCCTCCACACTGGAGTCAGAGGCATCATTCTCTGATGCAAATCTGATCATGTCTCAAACTTTCCCAGCCTGCTGCATAAAATGGAAGCTCCTTTGCTTGGTATGTGCCATTTACACTTGATGCCTGCTTATTTCTCTGGCGTGACGTTGTGTCACTCCACAGAGCTAAGAACCCACATCTCTCACTGCGGCCACAGAACAACGTCCAGTCCTCACAGAAGTGGGGCAGCCCTGCCAGGAGAGCCCTTCCCTTCTCCTTGTTATTGCTCAAGACAGCTCATGTCAACCTCCCTCAGAGACCTTCTCGATCTTCTTACCCTCTCTGATTTGGATGACCCCCCTTTGTGGATCGCTCTTAAAATGCTCACTCTATAGCATTCGTTGTCAATTAGTGTCACCTAGGTGCTATCCACCCCCTATGGCTCTAACCCCCCATGCTACGACTCACAATGACCCTAATTTTTCAGGCACTCTCAAATGTTTCCTCTGCCTGGAATACTTTCTATCCTTCTCTGCCAGGTAAAAGAGTATTCATTTTTCAGCAATATCTCAAGGATCAGCTGCCCATATCCACTAAAGGAAGAAAAAAAAAATCGCTTACATGTCTGTACTATTAGCACTTGATTTACCCTACAGTTATAATAATTAACAGACTTCATCATCGTTAAATACCTATTTTCTCCTTGAGGATGGGGACCATTGTTTACTTCCTTATTTGGGGAAGAGGGTGGGACAGTGAAGGCCAAGCTCCAGCACATATTAAGTGCTCATGCATGTTTTCTGAATCTTGAGAAAATCCAGGAGAATGGAGTATACAGTATACACATCTAAGAGCTCATAGTACAAGATGTGTGCAGATACATGTATATGTAGACATATGTTAATATGTAGACAGATAACTCTGTACACATATATATTGCATACAGATAGCTCTGTACGCTGCATGCATGTATACTACAACATACTACAAAGCTGTCCTCCTTTATGACTACTTACTGTACATTAATCATGTATTTACAACTAGATTGTAAACACTCTGAGGGCCAAAACTATGTTATACATTTGTGTATGATTTCCAATGCTAAACCCAGGATAGGTGGTAAGTACTTGTAAGTAGAACTTGAAATTAATCAAAATAAATTGATCTTGAAAATAAAGAGGAAATACACTGTAACAGAAGAACTTTAATCAAAGTAAAAATTAATCTAGGTATTTTCTTGCCAAAATTTGCAAAGAAAATGATGAAATCTTCACCATGAAATAAAAGGACATATGCTGACAAGTCTATTTAAACCCCCTCTATATAGCTGATTTTAACTTAAAAATACTTTTCAAAAGGTCTTTACTTCACTGGTTATTTGAAAAATAAAAAATTTTCAGATTTCTCTCTTACTTAATACCCTTAAAAATCATAAAAGCCGAGCTGTTTTAATAAAAAGTATCGTTTTCCCAACTCCCTTCCTCCTTTTTTCTCTTTTTTTCTCAAAAATCTCTTCACTATTTTTTTTTTTTTTTTTGGCCAGGGCCCGGTTCCAACCTGTGGCCCATGGTATATGGGGCCGGCGCCCTACTCTTTGAGCCACAGGCGCCGCCCCCACCTTTATTTTTTTTTTTTTACACTGACTTGGAAGTCAAAGTATCTTTCATTTTACATGTAAACTTTTTCTATTATTCTCAGGTATCTCAAGCTTGCTCTGCTTCAAAGAAGTTGCAGAATGTTAAAAGTAGCAAAGGTCCCCATCCCAAGGAGTAACGGAGAGATGGTCCCCGCCTGTTACCTCAAAGTCAAGAGGACTCCTTTGACGACGGGTAATCATCAGTACTGGGTCTAAACTTCCAGTGTTTACTTTTGTCAGCATCAGCGTGGTTCCCAGTTTCCCCCACACTTCTGCTACAATTTCAAGGCTCCTCAAGAGCCGTACATGTACCTGTCTGCCCATCCCGCCTTCCAGGTACTAACGACCTAACACGATGGAGAAATTTTCACACTTTCTAGACCTGAGGAACTAATTTGTGGCTAAGCTAAGGGTTAGCCCAGGAATAATCAAGTCTTTTCCACTCCAGATGTGTGGAGACATTCCAGGCGTCTCCAAACTTGAGTCCCACCTGATAATTAGGAGCTGCTAAGCATGGAAACGGAAGAGGCACAGAATTCAGGAAATACTGTGGAGTCCAGTCTCCTCCTGTCTTAACTGGCCTCTAGTCACACCTCTCCGAAATGGCCACTGTCTGCCCCTCTTCATCTCCCTTTGTCCCAGTCCTGGACTCCTCACACGCTGACCAGTCTCGGCTGTTTCAAAGGGCCGTTAGATGTGAGGCTTTTCCCAGGTGCAGCAGGCGCTCTACACGCTGAGATTCTGTCCCAATGGGGCCAGCATTTTAGGGTCTCCTTTTCTCAAAACCTTTCCCCTTGCGCCAAAGCTATATTCTGAAGGGTGCCTGTCTGCCTGCTAAATACCAAACTGCAGAAAAATCTCTCCCACAAAAAAGGTTTAAAAGAAAAACGTTATCTCCATTAAGAAAAATAAAATCCTGGAATCCTCCATATATTCCACACGTGTGTCATGAAACCCCAGGGAAAAAAATGAGGCCCCCTCTTCCCCCGGCCGCTGCCACCACTGCAGCCCCTGTCCAGCTCCCAGCGCTACCGCGGTGCCGTGCGGGGAAACAGCACCTTCCCTGGGAAGGGAGATCCTGGCGCCCGGCGTTTCTGCGGGGTGATTATGACAAGCCTTTCAGGAACTCATCATTCATCCCCGCACTGACCCGAACCTCACCCTGGCGCCGTTGGCACTGACGATGAATGAGAAAGCCTAATGGTGCCCCTCCAATTTTCCAGGTGACACCCGCACGCACACAAACATACTAGTATGCGCCTAGGGCGCAGGTGGGGGTGAAAGGGACCGGGGACAGGTGCCCATGCCTGAGAGAAAATCAGTGGCAAAGCTTCCAGCTGGGGGTGAGCAATCCCAACCCCCTCCGGGTGGGAGCATTTGGCACCAGCTACCTGCAGGGCGCCCCCACCCGCACGCCCACCCACGCGCGCCGACTCGCGCCGCAACCCGGAATGCAGTCCGGAGGTTGAAACCGGACCGAGGGAGCCTCCACGCCCCCTTTGTCTCCACGTTTCCCAAATGACTCGGGAGGAAAGTTTACGAGCAAGGAAGGGGTAGGTTTCTGATGGGTCAATCTCACACATCGCAGGAGGCGACCCTCCCTGAGTTCATCCCCGCCCTGTGCACAGCCCCGGCGCCGCCTTCGCGTACACCTCGAAACCCTCAAGCCAGGCGAGGGCCACCTGCGCCGCCGCGTCCGGCAGGGAACCGGTCCCCCGCTGCCCCGGCTCAGCGACGTCCCGGAGCGGCCCGTGGTTGGGGACGTCGCACTCACCTCCGGTAGCGGAGCGTCCGCCCGTGCGCCCTACTGGGCAGTGCAGCCCCCGGGAGCGCGGTGCATTCAGGCAGCGGCTGGAGACGCGCTCCCTGGGCGCTGCTGCATTCCGCCTGCGTGGGAGAGCGAGCCGGCGAGCGCGCGGCGCGGGCGTGTACGAGTGTGTGTTTGTGCCAGTGTGTACGCGAGTGTGTGTGTGAGAGTCAGTGTGTGCGCGCGCCCGTGGGGCGGAGGTGCGCGGGATCACAGAGCCCGCTCGGCGCCCATCCCGCGTCCTGCCTCCTCCTCCGCCTCCCGGTGCCGCCGCTTGCACCGGGTCCAGGTTTCAGGAGCTCCTGTTTGTTTAATGAAAGGAAAGGAGCAAAAGGCTGGAGGGGTGGGGGCCGGAGAGGCGGGGAGGGCGCCGGGCTGCGCATGCTCAGAGAGGGCCACCGAGCGCTTGCTCCCCAGCCGAGGCAGAGAGTAGAGAGCGAGCCATAGGGCGCCGAGAGCAAGCTGAGCCCCGGGAGCTGCGGAGGCTCCACGGGGATCCCAGCCGGCAGAGGGGAAACCCCGCAGCAAAGGCGCGTCCGGCGCCCGGACTCCGTAGCGCCTGCAGCGCTGGAAGCCGGTGGCGGGATCCCCACCCATCCTGGGAGACCGTTTCTGCTTGGAGTCCTCGGTGACGCCGGGCTGGCCGCTCTGTTTTTAGTGCCCGCGCCAGGCTTCTTGTGGGTTGCTCTCTTGCCCTCTACCCTGCGGGCAGCTGTCACGCGTCTCCCCAGAGGTCCACCAAGAACCACAAGCTGCAGGTCGTCCCTGAACTAAAACGACTTTCCTAATTTGTGTTTCTTTCTTCTCCCAAATTCCACTATATGAAGAGCAGAAAAGGCAAGGTCCAGTCGAGTCCCAAAGCAGCTTTCATGGGTGAGGGTGAGGAGGGGCACACAGTTACCCACTTCCAGAGAACAAAGGGGGAATAGAAGGAAGGTGAGTCTCCGAGGACCCCAAACTCAGCCTGGTTTGGTGACAGGGTTAGACGGAGGAAACATTTGCCCTGTGCAAGAAGGCAAAAAAGAACAATGGATCTATTGTCCCCGTTGCCTCCAATGTCAAAGCAATTGTAGGTAAGTGATGCTTCTGGCTACGTGGTAAAGTGGAAGAACAGTCAACTCAAGATTGAGTCCAGAAAGAGAACCTGAGCCTGCCATGGCACAGTAACCTGAAGCCAGAAGAGACACCGGTGAGAGTCTTTTCGAGTGGAGTGGAAACTGTCTTCCCTGTCTTCTTCCACCCTTGATTTTTCTCTCCTACAGAAAGAAAGATATCCCAAACAGGGAACTCTCTATAAAAATATTCCTCTCTCTTGTTTATTCATTTTCTGACCCTTCAGAAAAAGACTACCTTTGGTCCCCCCTCCACTGGCTTTGGGGGGATAGAGGACAGCCTGTCCTCCCTGTGCACATCTTTCCCAAGCTTTCATTAAAGATCACCTCTGAGCACTTCAGTTATACAGTGCAAGCAGCAGATGCCTTCTTGCTGAACTCTGACCCACATCCCATTCATCTTCCCAATAATAATGCCAAGTGACACTCGAACAGCAGGACAATTAGATCAAATCCTAGAGCACACCCCAAGGAGAGAAAACAGCATGTCTGAATGCCACCAACAAAAGCAAAGTTTAGGAGAAAAGACTCAGAGGAAGGAAGAAGGAAGGGAAAGTTCTTAAGAGAAAGTGTCCTGGTACGGCGGCAGGTGCCTTCTCTCAGCAGCACATTAAAAGGAGTAGAATTGCAGCATCTCTGTGAGTCTGAGTCTCCATCTACCCAGTAGGGGATATCAGGTTCTCCTGAAAAGCTGCAAAGCCTCTGTACAGAAACATCTGCAATATTTGTAGCTCCTACTTCTGTGCCCAGTTTTATTATGACTTCCCTTTGGTGCTGGGCTTCTTGGAAGGCGTCCAAGACAGATCTGCCTTGTTGCCACGTTCCCCTCAGAACAGTAATAGTGTTCCCTGGAATTTCAAGGGGTTAGCATTGGCACAGCCAATTGCTTCCTTAAGACAGGAAAGCCATTCTCCCTGCCCTGGTGCTATTTACTATGAGGTGAGTGAGGGCCGTAAATCCAAAAATTGGGTAGAACTGGGGTTGGTGCAGGTCTCACTTTTGGAGCTCCATCAGGAGGAGATGGAACTCAGGCACTTCCTCCTACAATGATGTGTACAGGACTGTCTAGCTGAGAAGCACACTCTGAGACTGGCCTTGAGTGGGGTGGAAAAGGACATCACTCCCATCCTCCCATCAATGCTCAGAGACAGCCTGTTCACAGTTTCAAAGAAGAAAGGAGCTCCAATGAAGTCAAGGGTGAAGAAGAATTTATAAATTCAGAATTGCAAATAAAATAGAACCTCTTTACAGTGCTTCTGCTAGGAGATGGTGAAAGAGCAGTTCTGGAAGAGAATTTTACGGCTTAGTGGGAGTGGGGCAAACACGGGACATTACATGAGATGATGTGCATAAAACACTTAGCATAGTCTCTGCTGCATAACTAGCTCTCCACAACTTGTAGCTATTATTATCTTGATTATTAACATTTTGATTATTACGATGTTAAAAAAAAAAAAGGGCTGAAGACATCTTTTTCCCTTAAGCTTAAACACGTAAAACAGATAAAAGCCAAACGACTTCCAATTTTCCTTCTGGCTTCCTCTACCGCCCCCCTCACCCCACACCCTGATCACTTATGTATTCAAATCCATGTAATGAAAAGCATGCTATAAAAAATGTGTGGCAGTGTGAATGGTGAATAGCTCCAATTCTCACCCTTTCACGCTGAAGTCTAGATATAAGTGTGAGATAGCATTGTCTTTCAGTAACATGCCTCAAGCACTTTTTGCCATTCACATCTCACAGGGATTAAGGACCCATCCTGCCTGGCAGGGTCTCTTACTATAATACCCCACCTACATTAGCACACCACGCTTTGTATTTTCACTTCTTCTTTTTTTTGCTTTCTTTCTAATTTTAGCTATCAAATGTGTTACTCCTGCAAGATAACAGAATGCCCAAAGCCAATTAATATGCACACATCTGCAGATGGTTTGGAGAGAAATTAATGGTAAGAATTTCAATAGCTGCCAGTATTTTCAATGTTTCTTCAATTCAGATTTCAAACTTAGCACTCATGTCCTGTACCTAGGTAAAGGACAAACCCCAAACTTTGAACCTTCCTCCATCAACCAACCAAAAATCTCCTACATTTAATAGTTTCACCTCCTTGATCAGCAAAATAACCCAGCCGTGTTGCATGGGTATGTGTTAAGTTCTATATTTTAAAGAAAATTAACTGCTAAATTTTAAATAGAACTAGCTATTAAAAATATACCAATAATAAAATCTAAAATTAATAAAAATAATAGGTGAAAAGATTGAACATTGAACTCTCCAGAGTTATGGATGCTATAGAGATGTTTCAATTCTTAGAAAATTGAATGAAAATGTATTTTCATTTTATGTATTGGTGAAGTGATATTACTCTATTGGGCAGTATGTGCCCAAGTTCTGCTCTGAATATTATCTAATAAATATAGAACATATCATTTCCATTTGATTTGGGTTCTACCTATAACTTTGGTTCTTTTCACAAAGCACCCTAATGAGACAAATAAATATATAATTTTTTCTTCTTGTATAAATTTCTTATATATAACAATCTTTTGTGGTTCAGTAAAATTGTCAAGCCAAGACTGAAAAGGCTAAATTAGTGATTTCTTATTGTAGGAATCAAAATGTTTCAATGACTATTGAAAACCATTACAAAACTATTCATCTTTGTATATATTCTTATTGTACCTGTAACATCAGGTACTTTTTCAAGTCTGACTTACCCCCGCTAAGATTGGTGGTAAGCCATTCAAGGGCAGAGTCTTATTTAATTTTCTTAATTCTCCTGGTGTCTTGTGAAAGTAAGCAAATGATATATGTTCAGTAAATGTTTAAAGAGTGAATGAGTAAATACATAACCAAAAATGAGTATCTGTTGGTAACATGTTAACTTTGAAAAAGACTTCCAAGTACCATGATACTTGGCACGCTTTATAGATGACGAAGTCAGTAAACACTATTTTTCCAAATTTTGTGTGTGATTATCTAAAAATGGAAATTGAGAAAGGCAAAGCAGATTTTTGCAGATAATTTTTGTTTCCCCTTGGAAACATATAAGTCAAGCCCATTCTAATTTTTCTGGTTCAGAAAACGAATGAGTTTTGGCTCAGAGTGTATTATTATTCAAAGGATAGCTTCATGCTGGCCAACCTAATCCTCTGGAATAATGTTCTAATTTATTAAACTTTCACCCTAAGTAGGATTAAATATGTGGGTCAGTAGTGGTTATAACTCTTTTTGACATCAAGAGAAATAATCCAAAATGTGAAAAGAACCGTCCCCACGATCCCATCCCTAGCATTTCTGCTATAATTGTCTTGAATAAAAGGGAACAGCAAGAAGTTGATTCTGCTTTCACGGATGGAAATTTGGGTGATGGGGAAAGGGTAAGGAGAAAGGGGAGTCTTAACTATGGGAAGTCACAGCAATGATGACTACACTGAGCCAGGGAAAGGAAGGTGAGAGGACCAGGTGATTGGTATCTATTCATCTTTTCTTCTCATTCATTTACATCCAGTAAGAGAGTTTATTGCTCCCAGGATCCATGCACTTGTATTGCTGGAACCCCTGCCTAATTTTCCAGGTCTGCACAAGTGAGACCCAGACACCTATTGTTGATTCCCGTACTGTTTGTTTCCATCTCCGGAGGCCCTCCTTGTTATCTCTTCTTGGAAACCTCATTGGGAATTATGAGAATGATAATTCAACCTCCCTTGGACTTGCCATGTGGCAGCCATTCTAGTCTCAACATTTCCTGTCGGCGGATTCTGCCCCAATCCAGGAGAGGCAGCCCTGCCAAGGCCCATCTCTCTGTTTTTCAGTCTGTCCCATGCAGTCTTCCCTTGCAATGGCTGATACATGACATACCATTAGGGCTTTCATTTTTGTCATCTTTAACATGAGAGGGTTGAACTAAATTACTCAATCATCACTTTTTAATAGTCTAGTCCAGAGATCAACAAACTTATTCTGCAAAGGACCAGACATATATTTTAGGTTTTGCAGGCCATATGGTCCCTGTCACAACTACTCCACTCCACAGCCACAGACAATGCACTCAAGAATGACAATGGCTGTGTTCCAATATTTTTTTTCTTTTACAAAAACAGGTGGTGGGCTGGATTTGGCCAATAGGCTATAGTTTGCCAACCCCAGCTCTAATCCTTCATTTTCTTCCCTTCAACACTGAGAAGAAAATGTGTTGAAGAAGGAACTTGAGTCTTGCTTTCTATCCTACTTGCAGGAAAATGATAAAAACCATGAAATGGGTGCAGGAAATCTTAGTTCATTGCTAGTTTTAGGGGTTTTCCATCAGTGAGTGCAATTTTCACACTGTTAAGAATCACTCAGAAAATTTTTTTTTCTTTTTGTAAAACTGTTGGCTATGTTTTCCACATGGAACAGTGTCAGCAATGGCAAGTATACTATTTTTAGCCCAAAATTGACTTTTGCAGCCCTGGAATTTCAATGAGAGGAATAATTTAAGTGAAAATGAACAAAACAGTATGAGCATAATATTCCTACCTGGTAAAATAGAGCAGGTAAGTATATTCTAATTGTGACTAGCCAGCACCTTAGGAAAACTACCTCTCTAAACATAAATAAGCACAATCCTAATTAAAAAAAAAAAGAATATAGTCTTATATAGGTCCCAGTATGGGAGCAACACATCTAACTGAGTTGAACTCACACAAATGGAGCTGCTCTCTGAACATTTTTACATATTCAGCCCAAGTTGTAAAATTCAATTATCTAAAAATTTCACTCCTCCAAAGTAATCTACAGATTCAATGCAATCTTCATCAAAATCCCAACAACACTTTTTCACAAATAGAAAAATCCATCTTAAAATTCATATAAAATCAGAAAAGATTCCAAATATCCAAAACAGTTTTAAAAAAGAAAAACATAATTGGAGGTCTTATACACCCTGATTTCAAAACTGCTACAAAGCTAATCAAAACAGTGTGATACTGGCATAAAGACAGACATATAGACCATTGGAAGAGACTAATGAGCCCAGAAATAAATCTTTATGTATATCATCGAAATGATTTTTGACAAAGTTGCTAAAACCATTCAATGGGAAAAGACCATCTTTTCAACAAAAAGTGCTAGAACTGGTTACCCACATGCAAAATAATGAATTTGGACATTTAACCTTATACAATACACACAAATTAACTCAAAATACATTAAAAAGCTAAGCATAAGAGCTAAAACTATAAAACTTGTAGAAGAAAATATAGGAAGAAATCTTCATTGCATAGGATTCAGCAATAATTTCTTGGATATGACACCAAAAGCACAGAAAACAAAAAATAAATTTGACTACATCAAAACTAAAAACTTTTGTGCTTCAAAGGACACTATCAATAGAGTGAAAAGGCAATCCATGGGATGGGGAAAATGTTTGCAAATCACATATATATCATATTTTTGAAAAGTGTTAATATCCAAAATATATAAAGAACTCCTACGACTCAAAAATAACAAAATACAAGCCATTTAAAAATGGGCAAAGAAGTTGAGAGGTCATCTCTATAAAAATATACAAATGGCCAATAAGTAGCTGAAAAGATGTCTAACATCACTAAGCTTTAGAGAAACACAATCCAAAACCACAGTGAGATTCCACTTCACATCCACATGGCTGTTATTAAAAGCAAACAAGTATTGGTGAAGATGTGGAGATACTAGAAACTTGTGCTCTGCTGGTGGGAATATAAAATGTTGTAGTCACTATGGAAAGTCCTCGAAAAAACAAGCAGAGAATTACCATATGATCTACCAATAACACTTCTAGGTATATATTCCCCCAAAAGGAAAGCAGGGACTTGGTAGTTGATATTTGTACATCCATGTTCATAGCAGCATTATGCTCAATAGCCAAAAGGTGAAAGTGACACAAGAAGCCACTGACAGATGAATGGATAAATTAAAGGTAATATTTTCACATAGTAAAATATTATTCAGCTTTAAAAAGAAAGAAAAACTCTGATACATGGGGTAACATGGATAAACCTTGAAGACTACATGAAATAAACCAGTCACAAAAGTCTAAATACTGTATGATTCCAATTATGTGAGGCACGTAGAGATAAATTCATAGAGACAGAAAGTAGAATGCTGGTTGCCAGAAACTGCAGGTGGGAGAAAATAGGGAGCTATTGTTTATAGGTACAGAATTTCAGTTTTGGAATATGAAAATGAAAAAAGCTTGGAAGATGGGTGATGGTGAAGGTTGTACTAATAGTTAAAATGGTCAATTTTATGTTATGTATAATTTACCTCAATTTTTAAAAATTAAAAGTAAGTTAATTCACTTCTTTAATTACTCCTTCCCAGTAAGCTTCCTCTTTCAAACATGTCAATTAATGATGCCCAGGATTTTATAAAACCAAGCTATCAGACCAATGTCAAGATGAATTCCAGCTCTGCCAGGGAACATTGTAACTGCACGCCCACTTTCTCATATATAAAATATGGAGGGTTACCTTATCGAATCATGAGCATTAAATAACGTAAAAAATGTTTGGCAAGTCACTGACACTCAGTCATCACAATCTGTCAGCAGTAGCAGCATGCCAGTTTCCCACCCAAAATTGTTGTAAAAACTGGAAGTCGTCTTTAGCCTCTTATTATAACCAGCTAACATATTTTGTTGCCCTGACAGAGCAATTTATTTTTCAAAATGTTTCATAATTTTTTCTTCCTATTCCTTTTTTTCTTTTTCTTTTTTTTCTTTGAGACAATCTCACTATGTCACCCTTGGTAGAGTTCCATGGTGTCACAGCTCACAGCAACCTCAAACTCTTGGGCTTAAGCAATTCTCTTGCTTCAGCCTCCCAAGTAGGTGGGACTACAAGCGCCTGCTACATCACCCACCTATTTTTTTGTTGCAGTTGTCATTGTTGGTTAGGTGGCCTGGGCTGGATTCGAACTCATCAGCCTGGGTGTATGTGGCTGGCGCCATAACCACTGTGCTACAGGTGCCAAGCATCTTCCTACTCTTAAGGTTAATGTCCCAGGTAAGATCCTTATTACTCCCCAGCTCAGGTTAATGAATGATATATTAATGGATTTGGGTACCCACAGATTTTTAACCTCCCGCTGGGATTAAACTATTATAGTCATTCATTTATTCTTCTTTTATTTAAGAAAAAAAAATGTATTAACTGCTTGGTGCCAATGTAATCAGAGAATTTGAGGTCAGAAACTCCAGATAGTACTCTGAAGAAATCATGCCCAACATTCAGATTTTATTTATTTATGATATTTGTAATTTATAAATGTGTTTAGTAAAATAATAGATCCCTAGAAAGTTGTAAGGGAAAAGCCTTGAGGACTTAGCCAAAAACAATCTTAAGATTGTTTTGAAAAAATACTTGTTAAATAATACAGTATAATCAAGACTATTTTACATTAACCATCTGACTTTCATATGGATGTGAGTTATGACTTTAGGCCATTTGACTGAAACTGTTTAAGAGCATGTCACCTAGTTGTTAGAGAATTCCATAGCCCTTATAACTGGTAAATGATACACAAACTCAGCAAAGTGCCTAACCCACTCTCCTAATGAAGAGAACTCTCTTAAGAGAATTACTGAACTCATGTATCACTAAACTATACAAAACTCTTCATAAAATACCATGACAGTTAACATTATTACCATTATCAGCAGTAGATAATCTCCATCAGAATCAGTCCCCTTTAGTATTCATAGGTTGGTAAACCTTTCTCTTTCCATCTTCCCTCTTTGGCCAGTAATGGTATCCATATTTCCTCCATGAAACCACCATTCTCCAACAACTAATCCATGTGGTTTGAGTGGGAATAGAAAACCTCTTCCACCTCTAAGCCTGGGCATAGATCCCCAACCTAGTTAAGCAGAGTCTCCCATTGCCCTGGCCATTGTGGTGTCTCAGGGATGGCAAATAATACAAACCAGGAAAATTAGATTAAAATCCAGAACTTGTGCTTCCATGAAAAAAAAATCTTTTTACTAGAATGCTAAATGGTTAAAACGGTCTGAACATGAGACTGCCAGGAGAGAAACTTTAACATAATTTTGAATCCCTGATTCATACTCTGCCTTTAAGTATCATTGGATGTTTTAATTACATGAACAGTTAATTCATTTTTTGCTTTGAATTAGGTTTTATTTCCCTGCCCTGATCAAAAATGTCTTTATGGATACATTAATTTTGGCATGTCTTTATGAATGATAAAAGCAGAAAAAAGGGAAAGCAAGCAAAAGATGAAAACAGTATTTGAAGGACCCCTGTGGCTACTGTGACTGTTTCCTAGCACTGAATATTTTAGGCAGTCTTCACCCATGAGCGTACATGTTATGTGTCCTCCTCTCCTTTTTGGAATTGCCATCTTTGAAGGCTGGCACTCTTTAAGGCTGATACCCACCGTTAGACAGATGGAGCTGAGAGGGGCAAGGCAGAGGCCAAGCAGACCCTGCCAACTCATTTGGCCTCAGGCCCAGCCCTACTCTACAACCACCACTGCTGTCAGTATCCAGCTAAGGCCGCTCTGAGTTCTCTTTACTATCAGCTTCTCCAGCCTCCTGAAGATGACAGTGGTGTTGCTCCTCCCGGGCTTGGTGGGTATGTGTGCCAATCACAGCTTTGCACAGTTGGTTAGGTATCCCCTGGTACTGAGGCAGGCTGAGGCTGCCTCCCATTCCAGGGGCTCCTGCACCACAGGAGTTGTCGGGGACAGTGGCTGGAACAGCTGTCATCCATCTGATTGCCAGACCAATAAGACCGGCCTCGTGGGTGTATCCAAAGTTGATGAGCATCAACTTCCCAAAGAAAGAGGAATGGTTCTTGCGTTGTCCTCCTCACCTGGTCCATCTTTTATTCTGCAGCCAGAAGGGATCTCAAACGTGCTCTGACTGCATGTGTGACTTACTGACCTAAACAACTTTCCCAGCCTGATACTCAAGGTACTTCATCATCTTGACCAAGACACTGTCTTAGTCCCCAAACTCACCATTCACAACCCACCCAAATATTGTTACCTCCTAGCAATTCCAAATGTGCCAAGTTTTCTTCCCTATAACCTCTTATGTGCTGTTCTGACTTTTCCCATGTCTGCTTGGGTTTTACTTGTCCTTCAAGTTCCAGTTTAAACACCAATTCATCCAGAAAACCTTCTCTGAATCTCCCCACACATAGGACAGAGAAAGTAAAATACCCCTCCCTGGTATTCTCATGGCCCTCTGAGTTTACCTCTCTAGCTTGGCACTTTTCATTCTATAATTACACATTTATATATGTGCTATGGTTTGAAAGTTTTGTCCTCTCCAAAATCCATGCCGAAACTTAATTGTCAATATGGTAGTAATAAGAGGTACAGCCTTTGGAAGGTCATTAAGTCATGAAGGATGAAGGCCCTTGTGGATAAGTTTAGGGCGCTCATAAAGGGCTTGAGGGAGTGGATTCACTGTTTTCCACTCTTCCACAATCTGAGAGTGCACTATTTGTTCCCATCTTAACTTCTGCCTGTACCATGTGAGGACATAGCAAGAATATCCTCACCAGATGCCACCACCTTGATCTTGGACTTCCCAGCCTTTGCAACTATGAGAAAATAAATTCCTATTCCTTATAAACCATCCAGCCTTAGGTATTGTGTTACAGCAGCACAAATGGACTAAGGCAACATGTTACTTCCTTTTATAGCCTGTGAACAAATTGAAGATATGTGCATAATAAATACTTCACTTAGGTTTGTTGAATGAATAAATCAAAGGCATATGAATAGCTGTGCTTCCCTACTAGAATTAAGGCATAAAACATGACAGTAAATACCTGATTCTTAGGAGGTGTCTCACTTCAGAAAAAAATGCTACTCTTATCTTTGGCTCGCCTATAGGAGTGCCTGATTGAAAGTGAACAAGGGTTGTGCTGGCCAGAGCGCTGAGGAACGGCAGGACTCTCACCACTATTTCTGCCTCCTGCTGCTAGGTCTAATAGAAAAGACTAACTTTTGGGTCTGGAGTACTCCATCCCCACCATTGAGTTGATCCCTTACCTAGCACTACTTATATTATATGGTATAATATGGGTATTACACATTTATATGAGTATGTGCTATGGTTTGACCAACTCACTTTATCTCTGCACCTGCTGTCCCAAGAGCAGCATACCAGGAGTGGGCACAGAGAACCAGGGAACATAGCCCTGCCATGGCACATCAGGGGTGCTAGCACCCGCACACTGTCCATGACACCCGACAGCTTCTGTGGTGCCTCATGGCTATGTTAATAAGCATCAGAGTATTGACACTTCAGTGGCACCTGCAATGCTGCCTTAGGGTATTGGTTTGGTCACAAATCAGCACCTGTGCCACAGTGGTGGCCTCAACAGCAGTTCCAACATTCGTGTTCTCTCTTCTAGACTAGTGGGTCTCTCTCACAACCAGCATTATAGAAAACTAACTAAATTAAATAGAAAACTAAACAATAGAAAATGGTTGGTAAAGGGGAGGATCTTTTCATCAGCACTTGTGCCCCCATCTGACACTCCTATCTGTCCACGAGACCATTTCCTCTAAAGCAATAGGTTTATTATCTTACATTACACACTCTAGGTAGTGCATTGAAACAGAGCTCTAACCTGCAAGTTCAAAACCTGACTGTGTTCTTTTTTTATTCCTCACATTAATGTTGGATAAGATTCCTCTCAGCCTCAGGGCCATCATCTATGAAACAGGTATAAAAAAGACCCTCATGGAACTAATACACGGTCAGATAGTACAGATCAAAGAGCTTCCCGAATGCAGGCGTGGCCACCATCAGCCCCTCAGCAAACCAGGTGCTCAGTAAATATGTGTTGAATTGAAATACGAGGGAGCTTTTTGAAAAAAATCAAGTTGTAAAATTTATTACAAATTAAAAATGAAGGTCTTACTCCCAGTACCGCCTCCCAGAGCCGGGGCTGCTGTGCGGGCTGCGTCTCGCCACCGCCCGGGGCCCGCCTCGCCCGTCTGCGGGTGCCCGGGGTATAGGCAGCAGTAATGCTAAGGCTGGCAAGCAAACTGAAGCACGATGATGGGTGGTCTCAAAGGGTCCCGGACATCGGCCACAGCATCCGACTCCACTCGGAGGGTTTCTGTGAGACACAAGTTGCTTGTTAAAGAGGTTGCAGAACTTGAAGCTAATTTACCTTGTCCATGTAAAGTGCATTTTCCTGATCCAAACAAGCTTCATTGTTTTCAACTGTCACCCCAGATGAGGGTTACTAGCAGGGTGGAAAGTTGCAGCTTGAAACTGCAGTCCCCGATGCGTACAACATGGTGCCTCCCCCGGTGAAATGCTTGGCCAGGATCTGGCACCCCAAATCACGGAGACAGGTGAAAGTTGCCTAAGTTTACTGAGAGAACACTCATGGACGGCACTGCTGGGCTCCCGCACGAAAGCTGAAAGATGTTGTTTGGGGACTAAACTCTTTGTTTACTGATCTTTTGAATTTTGATGACCCACTGGACATAGAGGCTGCGGAGCATCACCTGCGGGACAAGGAGGACTTCCGGAACACAGTGGACGACTACATCAAGCGCTCCGCCAGATGATGAAGGGGACACGTGCAGGCCCACGGACTGGATGCAGCTCGTCTCCAACTTGAAGCAGCAAGAGGTGGCCCCTCCGCTCCCCGTCCTCACATTCCCTTAGCCCCCTGGATTGTCCTGGCCCTGTGACCATATTGTCTGAAGGAGATCATCTTCATGACTGCCCATTATAGATGGAGAGTTCAACGTAAACACAGCAAGAACACGTGTCTGGGCTTCTAAAGAGTTGTCTGCTTACCTTAACATGTTTACTTTTTTGAAATTGTACTGTATAGGTTGTTGGTGACATTCTTGAGAAGTTGTAATGAACTCAAAATTGAGGCTAGAGCTTGCTTGCTTTGTTTCCCCAAACAAAACTGGTTTCCTGCACTAGTGATGCTTATAATGTGTTCAGTGTAACTTGCAGATTGGCAATAAGAAACCCACTGCAAACTGTGATTGGATGCAAATTCTCTTAGCTTCTTCCAGGAATGTTGTCCCCGCCTAGGTGTTGTGAAGCTTCTCAGAATGCATAGAGTCATCCACTGTAGATCTCTTAAGGAAATGCATATTTTATTTAATGTAAGCATACTTTGGAACAGATGTGTAATTTGTACAATTCAATGCTTTAATTATTTTTTCTATTCTCATTTAGTTTGTATTTTCATTGTATAGAGCAGACGGAAAGATGTTGGGTCAATCAACTATTAGAAAATATGAAACAAAAAAATGAAGGTCTTAAAAATCTCAATTTGATCAGATATGAAAAAAATTTGAAAACATAATAAAGGTCTTACGTAAAGAAAAAAAAAAAAGAAATCCAAAGGAGCTATACCACTAAACACAGCACTGAAATGCCGCCAGGATAAGTTGATAGTTTCTTACCTGCTCACATCATTCTCAGTTTGGGGAAAGGACTGATATTTACCAGAGGGTTTTCAGGTAGGTGGAAAAAACATAAAGGACCTGAGTCTTCATTTCACTGAAAAAGGTGCTCTAGAATAACACTCCAGTAACCCTCATCTGGGGTGACAGTTGAAAACAATGAAGCTTGTTTGGATCAGGAATAAGCAGGAATAACATTTGCTGGGTATCTTAGAGATTCTCACATTCCTACAGAGCTCTCCCATAGATACCCTGAGGAAGCTTGGGAGTGAAGAAGTTGCAGGGATTAGTTAGCTGCATTTTCTCTAGACGACTTAGTAGCATAAGAGTTTTTTGTAGTTATGGTGATGAAAGTACTGGCCATTGCCAAAAACT
Organism: Arctocebus calabarensis; assembly: GCA_963573935.1. Taxonomy (NCBI): domain Eukaryota; kingdom Metazoa; phylum Chordata; class Mammalia; order Primates; family Lorisidae; genus Arctocebus; species Arctocebus calabarensis. The sequence continues at coordinate 12,599 of CAUYON010021920.1, read as the reverse complement.
GCTCTCTCAAAAAAAAAAAAAAAATACAAACATGGCTTCACCACCCATTGTGAACAGAAGGGCAGTTTTGGCTAATTGGCTGTCAACAGACACCTTGCTAGAAGTGCCTCAGATGATGGTAGCTGTGATTGAGTGCAGTAGGAATCGGCAAGCTCACCAAGGTGGGCAGTGGGAATGAGCCAAGAATACTGGGCTCAGGGGCAGACACAGGAGAGGAGAGAAAGGCCTGGGGTAGACCAGAGAGTTTATATCCTTCCACAGGAGGGTCCTGATGGCTGTCATGCAAGAAAAGGGCACAATGTTACTATGTCTTGGTTTTTCAAGAGAAGCTATAAATTGGGTTGTATGTAAAATCTTTGATTTTTTTTTTTTAACATTGAATGACACCCACATTGGCCAAGAAAACACATTGGCAAGCAGGATTTAAATCATGACCAGCCAGTGTGCATCTTATGACCTAGAGTTCCTCTGTCATTCTTCAGAAATTTCCTGCTTTGATGGGGGCATAGGCCACACAAGGGCACATCCTATGGCCTGTGGATGACTGGATTATGTGGTAGCTGCCAGAAAATTATGAAATGCATTAGGATTGCAAAGAGAAAAAGGAGTTATGATGATAGAGCACAGTTTCTTGTGAAGGAGGGACAGCATGCCAAATGAGGGGTGACAGTTTTCCTTTGCAGCTCAGAGAGCACAGAAGCCCACCAATCACACACACCTGCCAGACTGGACCATGTGGGTGAAACGTACACAGCAAATACAGTAGCGAGGTATTATGGATGAACAGGAAGAGCATCGTGGTAGGAAACAGACTGCAGATCACCTAGCTTGGTTTCCTCATCTGTAAAATGGTGATGAAGTTAATGAACACGTTCTTTGTAAGGTTTAGAGGATGATTCATTGAGCCATGATTGGCACCTAGGACATTGTCTGGCAAACAGTATATCCCATTATTATTATCATCATCATTATTAAAGAAGTTAAGTCCCATGCAGGCATTAACTTTTCCTGTAACACACATTGCATAGCACCTGACTCATGAACATCATCTGTGTTGGGTGGGTTTCATGGTTTTGCACATCGCTAATGAGAACAGAGTCGGGGGCTTAGCTTGAGGGGACGGTTTGCAGCATTCAGTTGCTCTGTGGCCTCCTCTAGCTTCCCTCATTATAATTCTCCATTGGGGTGGGGGTTGGGGAGTTGGTAATGTCATCCTGGGCAGCAGGGAAGCTCCTCTCTAGCAGGGTTCTTTGCTGATAATGAAGCCCTTTCCATAGTGGGAAATGCAGCAGAAAAATGAGGCTATCACCATTTTTATTGTAGTTGACATATTTCCCTTCACCACTGCCTCAGGAAGATCTTTGTAAGAACGGAGAAATAAATGCTTAATGACATTTTCCAAAGGAGTCAGATGTGTATCTGGGGTCTGATCTGCAAGCACGCAGATCAGGCTTTGGTTGATAGATGGAGATTACGTGTTTTTAGTTTTGAATTTGTCAGCCTGCCCACCTGTCGAGATCCATGTGCATTTACTGAGACTCTCTGTCAGCCTTAAGGGCTGGTCCACTTAAGTGACTGGTATACAGATGAGCTATCATACAATGGGCAACACATGTAAATGTCTGCAAATAAAAAATTAAAATGACAGACAATTCCTTACTGACCACCAGTCATGTGTATTCAAGGTGAACTAACTAGCTCACTAGGCAACATTTAATGAGGGGCTCATTTCTTACCGCCTCTCCTTGACATTTGGACAATTGTGCTAACAACTCAGAATTGTCGCTGAGAATATATGGTTATTTTGTGAAGAGAAATACAGATTTTTTTTTCTGGCTACATTTTGATAAACATTTAAATTTATGCTTATACAAGAGATTACAAGTTACAGTTTCACATACACTTGGAGGGCTTCTTTTTGACAATAGGTATTAACCTAGAAACCAATCAATTGAATTCTGTCAATGAAGTACAGGGGAGGATCTGGATACCTAAAAGGGATTACTTGAATTTTACTACAAAATCTCTCTCATAATACCACAAATTCCCTGTTCCACATTCATACATGATACATTCACATGTTGAAGCAGCTTCTACCAAAGAACTAATTTTTTTAATGTTAATAAAATATAGATATAAAGAGAACACTAATACCATAGAAGATAGAAGGAAGGCCGTATATTGGCTGCAAGAATTAATCAAATGTCTGAATTTGAGTCTTGAACTTTGCTCTATGCTTCCTGTTTGCTTGAGCAAAAAACAAAACACAGGAAAATCATACCAGAGAAAAGAGAGGTTCATCTATGTTGCCATTAACTTTGGGATTTCCACCTTTTTTATGTATTTTAATTTATGAATATTTTAAACCCACAGAAACATCAGTATCTATTTCCATTTCTCCATGTATTACCTTTCTATTCCTTTACGCATCTGCCATTCCTTTACGCATCTCAAACTTTCATCTGCGATCACGCTTCTGAATTTCTTTCTGTGATTTATCACCATGTTCGCTCATTTGAAGATGTTTTTATTTCACCATCATTCTTGAAGGATATTTCCACTGGGTCATTGTTTCTATTGAGAAATTAGCTGTCAGTCTTGCTGCTGCTTTAAAAGTAATCTCATCTCTTCCTCCCACTGCTCCCAACTGGCTGCCTTTAAGATTTTTATGAAGAATGGCCTTTATTTTTCTTAGAGTTCATGGAGCTTCTTGAAATTGTGACTTGATGTCTTTAATCGGTTTTGAGTCATTTTAGCCATTATATCTCCACATATTAATTCTGGGTCATTTTTTTCTTCATTTTAGTTCAATTACACATATATTGGACAGTCTAACTGTACTCTACATACATGTATCTATTTTCTTCTGTGTCTTTTTTTGTCTCATTGTGGTTCATTCTGGATATTTTCCTCTGATCTTTCAATCACCAATTCTTTTTTTGTTTTTAATCTGCAGTAAATCCCACCTATTGAGTTATTAATCTTTACTATTTTTTATTTTTACATTTTTATTTATTTTTTAGTTTTCAATTCTCTGCTGAAATTCATAATCTTGTCCTTTACCCCCTTGAATATATCAGCAGAGTTCTTTGAAAGTCTACCTCGTGGTCCTGTGAGTCAACTTCTACTGTTTGCCATTTCTGCTGGCTTCCTTCTGTGTCATTTTATCTCCTCAGTGCCTCATTACTTTTTATTGTAGTCCTTTTATTTGTAAATTGTTTGTAGAATAATCTGAGGCCAAATCTCTTCCAGAGATGATCTATTTTCTGCCTGGTCCCTAGGGCCACTAATAATCTAAGATTCACTTCAATCCAGGTGCATGAGTTTTTTCTGGCTGCTGTAACAAAATGTCACAGACTGGATAGCTTAAACAACAGAAATTTATTTTCTTCCACTTCTGGAAGTTAAAACTCTCGGGTCAAGGTGCCAGCAGCATTGGTTTCTTCTGTATGTTTTCTTTTGCTTGAAGACGGCTATCTTCTCCTTCCTGTGTCCTTGCCTGCTATTCCTCCACGTGTGTCTGCGTCCTTATCTCTTCTTTCTTCTTAGAAAGACACCAGTCATTCTGGATTAAGGTGCACCATCATGACTTCATTTTAAGTTAATAATCTCTTTAAAACTCTATCTCTAAATACTGTCACATTCTAAGACCCTGGGGGTTAGGACTTCAACATGTGGTTTTTAGGCTTGACAAAATTCAGCCCCTAGTAATGTGCAAATGAGATGATGGAAAGCTATGCTCATACTTGGAGGAGGATGCTGTGTACCTCTGACATCACTGCTGGGGGGCTCCAGGATCCCAACACAGAGCCACAGAATTCTCCAGGGTGCCTATTGTTGGGTGGTCTCTGGAATTCCGGTCCTTATTCCCTTAGTTTCATGAATTCTCAAAATGCTACTTAAGTTTATAATCTCTTTCTGCAATCAGGAAATTCCCTAAGAGGAAAAGGTTATTTTTATATTTGTTTATTCATAGAGCCTGGTCTAGCAAATATTCAGCAACATGTTGGCCCTCTGATGTCTATAAGTAGGTTTTATAATATATTTTTATCCATATTTTCTAGGTCTCTTCAGTAGAAGGACTGGCACATTTCTTTTTATTGTCAAGAAGGAGAGATTTCCTTTGGAAATGTGTATGTGTTTAAACAAACAAGATTGTATATATGACTTTATTTTTATCCTAAAATGTTTATTGTGAAAAATGTAGGGAATAGAAAAACGTTTACACAAAAAGTAAATGGCCCTTTTTTCTGTTCCCCACTCTTCCACTAATCCCACTCTCTAGAGGTGACAATGTTAAGAGGTCATTTTCTGTACACTTACATATGTGCATAAAATATGTGGTCTGTTCTAGTATGTGGCATCAGATGTAGCTTATGTTTCTTTAATATGTCTTGTCCTTCTGTGTTAGTTCATATAGAACAGTCTTTCTTTTTAATTGCTATCTGGAATACTAATACAAACATATCATCGTTTATTTAACCATTGCTGTATTGATAAATATTTCGATTCTCTCCAGTGTTTTGCTATTTCGCACAGTCTTGTAATGACTAGCCTTGGGCATGCATCTTCAGGCACGTGGTAAACAGTAACAGATAGCAGCATGTATAAATTTGATAGTCACAAATTTCTCCCCCAAACACTTTATACTCTTGGGAGAAAAAATGCATGAAAATGCCAATTCACAGTACCCTCAAAAACTCCTAATTTCCCTGAATACTATGAACATCTTTTCCTGTTATTGGTGATTTTTCTTTTTCTATAAATTGCTTGCTTATGGCCTTGGGAGTTTTTATTATTTTTGACCTTGTTTTCTTAATTTTATCAGTTATTTAATGTTTATAATAGCATTTTATAATGGATGCCAAACCTGCTGCCTGGTTTTAATTTGTGTGATATAATTTACAATTCAGTATTTTACATTTTTATGTGATTAAATCTATCAACTTTTTATCCTTTTGTGTTCAAAATTATCATCACCCTGTATGTTGTCTTATTAGATATTAATTTTAGAATCATCAATATAAATTTCATTTCTAAATCTTGTAGGTATTGCACTTAATGTGGGCGAATTGTTTCCCTTAAACTACTGACTCTCTCCAATAAAATTGTACCTTTCATTTATTCAAGTAAATTTATTCAGAAAAGGGGCAGTGCCTTGGCTCAGTGAGTAGGGCACCAGCCCCATATACCAAGGGTGGCGGGTTCAAACCTGGCCCCAACTGAACTGCAAAACAAAAAATTAGCCAGGCGTTGCGGCAGGCGCCCATAGTCCCAGCTACTTGGGAGGCTAAGGCAAGAGAATCGCCTAAGCCCAAGAGCAGGAGGTTGCTGTGAGCTATGTGACACCACAGCACTCTACTGAGAGCCATAGAGTGAGACTCTGTCTCTACAAAGAAAAAGAATTATTCAGAAAATATTTATAGTTCTTGATATAAGTATTACATACTCCTAGATGGGTTTGGTTCTATATATTTTGAAGAATTTATTATTGTGTATTTTCTAAATCTTTATAAGTCAATGTGATTTTTAGTTGGTTTTGTTTTCTTATAGAGACATTTTTACAGTTGAGAAATTTTCTTCTGTGTCATTTACTACAAATTTTATCAAGAATTTGCACTTAACTATATTAAATACGTCTTTGGAATCCTTTGGTATGATAACATTGTTTTTTACTCTTTTAATCTGTTAATTCAGTGATTTGCACTAATAGAAATTATTTAATGCTTAACCATTCTAACATTCCTAAGATGAAAAGATTTGATAAGGATTTTTATTTTAGGAAGATTTTCTTATATCATTTAACAAATAAAATTTATTCATAATTCTTTCTCAGTTTTTCCTTATCTTTGCCTAGATTTTGTATCCAAATTATACAAGCCTCATGGACTGAAGTAAAAATTTTTTATCCATGTCTGTGCTATGAAACAGTATAAATGGCAAGGCATTATTATTGATTGTATGACATTTTGTTATTATTTTTGGTTTATCTTTTCTTAACAATTTGTGTTTGCACTGTTTTTGTCACCAAATACATCTCTGTGTTTCAATGTGGAAATTTAGTTCATTCACATTTATTGTGACTGAAGAAACATTGGAACCTATTTTTGGCATCTAATTTTCTTTTCTCTCTATTGTGTTTGCTTGGAGTCCTCCCATTTTTTGTTTTTAGATTTGACTAATCGAATTTTGGGTTTCTTTTTCTTTTCTTTAATGGTTTTATAATTATCTATGTATCCTTTTATGGTTACCCTTTAAATTTTATAACACACACTTTATTTCTGTCAATATTTAGGATTATTAGTAGTATGATAATCTCCCCTTGAAAAAATAACACATTTTTACTTCTTTTTCTGTATACCCTGCCACTTTTCTTAGTTCCATATTGTTGCTTTTTCAAGAAACTATACATCAATAATTACATCATTATAGCTATAAAATTTCATATTTGTTTATTGTGACCACTGCTTCTTTTCTCATATATTATTTTTGAATTGTGTTTGGATTGGCATATCCTCAGTTACTATTTCAAGGAAGTTACATGAGTGGTTATGTTTTTGAGCGCATACATGAGAAAGAGAATTTAACTCTTCCATTGCATCCAAATTTAGCTGAAGTACAATCTGTGATTCAAAATCATTTTCTTTTTTATTTTTAATTTTTCTTATTAAGTCATAGCTGTGTATAATAATGCAATCATGGGGTACATTATACTGGTTCCATATACAGTCTGAAATATTTTCACCGAACTGGTTAACTTAGCCTTCATGGTATTTTCTTAGTTACTGTGTTCAAACCCTTATACTCTACATTTAGTAAACTTTACCTGCACCCATCTAAGATGCACCCTAGGTGCATCACCCACTCATCACCCTCCCTCCATTTTTCCTCCCCTTCCCTTCCCCTCCCTTGCTCCCTTCCCCATATTCTTCTACTGAGACTTGGTTATAGCCTTCCTATGAAAGCTATAACTTAGTTTCATATTAGGGCTGAGTACATTGGGTACTTTTTCTTCTATTCTTGGGATACCTTGCTAAGAAGAATATTTTCCAGCTCCATCCCAAAATCATTTTCTTTACAAATGTTTCATTGTTCTCTGAAATCTAGAAAAGTCTGATTAAATCCTTTTCTTGTGCCTTTCTAGAGGAAATACATTTTCTTCTCTGAAAGTTTTTAGGATTTTTCTTTTAATTGTCATTGTCCTGAAACATGGTATGGTGCCTTTTTTATTCATTCAACTTGTCTCTTGGGGATAACTTTCTATTTAAAATTTTATGGGTTTGTTCAGCTATATAAAATATTCTTTTATTTTTCTTTTGTTAATTGATCTTCTCGATTGTCTCTAGAGCCTCATTCTGGAATTGCTTTTCATATGTGTCTTTACAGCCTGACTCAAACTTCCCTCAGTCTGTCTTTTATAAGAATATGTGATTACATTTAGGGCATACCCCAGTAATCCAGGACAAACTCTGCCTCTCAAGATCTTTAATATATTCGTGTTTTTTGGCACATAAAGTAATATTCAAATTTCTTCCCAATAAAATAATATTCATAGTTCCATGGATTAAGAAGTGAATTAGTCTTGGCAGAAAGAGGGCAGTTTTTCAGCCTACCACCATGAGGCAATGACAGTTGAAAACAGTGTACATTCCCCATGACACTTACTCTTCTTTATAATAAAATCCATTGACTCATTGGATTACCTATGCTGGCTCTTATGCTCAGTTCTATAAATGTTCAGTCTGTAAAACCGGCATTATAGCATTTAATTGTTACCTAATTCATGGGTATATGGAAAAATAACATCAGACATGATGTATAAAGCATTTTCTGAATAGTATCATGGAAAGAATGCAGAGTCTATAGTTTACATTTTAGATTCCAGAATCAGACCTTGGAATTATAGCCAGATCCCTGCCATGTATTTACTTAGTGACCTTGGTCTTTTCATTTATAAAGTAAAGGTCCCTATCTTATAAGTTTGTGTCATAATTACATGAAAATGACTGACATGCTGCATAGCTTGTGGTAAGATTCAGTTTCTTCTCTACTAAAAAAGAAAAAAAGGTTTTGCACACATACTCTATGGCTAAAAGATGCTAAGATATAGATAAGCTTAGATCAGCAGTTTTTATTTCAAGCAAGAAGGACAAACATAGATAATAACTATTTAAATAATTAATAGACTGGAACAAACCATTCACTGATGCTATGCATAGTAAATAAGAATTTTCTGCTAGGACCTAATTTGTGTCCTTGGTCAATATGTTTTTACCTTCTTTGTTCCTGGAAAGATTAAGGGTATTGTGCAAAAAAGGACTAGTCAGGAGCTAGAAAAGTGTAGACTAATAAATCATAGTTACTGCTCCTAAAGTTATTGTCACTTACTTTTATTCTAGAACACAAACACACCACTGGCAATATTACTTTTCATTTCATTACTTTTCAAAAGCAAATGAAAGTGTGATTCAGAAGACTACTAAATATCCTTGAGTTCATTCTAGAGTAGCTCTATTTCCTTTTATATTTCTGGTTAAATGGCTTCATTCATTATTAATTCTAAAGACTGGTAACCTCAGGCTTATGGATCTAACTACCAGGTGGCCATTTACCCAGGGCCTCTTACATAATCACAGACAGATAATCTCGTGTCAGGCAGAGGTTTCATAACTGGGGACTTTGACCCAAAGGAAGGGTGATGAGGAGCTGCTCTTAGCATTTAAAATAACCCCCTACTCTACTTCCACCACTTAATTGGCAGTGTTGCCCACAGCCTCATTCCCTGTCTTCATCTTTGGTGGTGGGGTTCCTCAGGGGAATCTTGCACAATCCCAGGCTATATCCGTTCCATTCTATGACATTCAAGTACATAACTCCATCTCATTCTTCTATCCTCTCCTTCTCCCTGTTTATTTTCTCAGGCCAATAGCTGGAGCCCCTAGCCTTTAGCTTACTCAAAGAACTGGTTCTCTTGACCTGGCACATGGGGGATTCCCCTGAGCTGGTTACTACAAGCATGTTTCTGTTTCTGCACCCCCTGGCTCAGTCCCACTTCCTACCACTGATCTCTCTTGCCCTCCGGCAGACACCCTGATAGACAGAAGGCCTTTATAAAACATCTCAGGCCAACGTTCTCAAGATGCATATGAATTCCATACCTGTTTGCCAGGATCTTCATACATTTCACCCTCTGTCAGTGGAAAATGTATTTCTCTCCAGATTCAGCTTCTACTGTGCCCCCTTGAGCAGGTTCAGATAGGAACTCTCTCTCTGGCTCTGATATTCTCTGGGATATCAGAGAACATCCGATACGGGTCAAGTGTCTGTCCGTAATGCCTGAGAATGCAGGAAAAAGTCTGCCCCCTACTAGACATGAGGTGAGGGAAACACAACCATCCCACGTCCCTTACCCTCCTGTGTGGGTTAGGACTCAGATTTCTGCACAAAGAAATTTTCACAAAATATTCTCCATTCTGCAACAAACTTACCCTCTTACGATCTCAATCTATGTGCATTATTTGACTAGTTCTACAAACCCTCTTAACTTTGGAACATACTAGCTACTGTTTTTATGCCTTAGCCAAAAGCTCGAAGGGAAATTTCTGATTTTGACATTCAGTGTTTCTAAAGTAAAGGACATTTACCAAGTAAACGTCACATTTCTCCCTCTGGCGCAGCATGTTACCATCTTATACCAATAAAGGTAAAATTCTGGCCCTATTGCACTTGTGAATTTATGTGTAATGAGACTTATTTGGTCATGTAAGTAGTCTTCTTTTTTCATAAGGAGCAATATTCATTTTGAATATTCACAGTTTTACCAAACAATGGGACAGAAATAAACGGGGCTGGATAAATAAATAACTGACTTAATTATGGACTTGTTCATTTTAAAGAAACATAAAATCATGAAGGGTTATAAATAGCAGGGTAATTGTTCCAGATCTTAACTCGTTGTAGAATATAGAACTTAGAAAATTGATGCTTTGTTAGTTTGCATAATTCATTTGCAAATCAAGTGACTACTGTTAGTCCCAGCCTCATTCTCTCTCTGCCTTCCCTCTCCACCTCAGGTTTCCTTTCACTGAGCTTGCACTCTCAGCTCCCCCCACAGCATGAGGAATGCATTAGCTGCCTACTGCTGTTGTAACAAATTGCCACAAATTTAGTACCTAAAAACAACACAAATTTATTCCCTGGCAAATCTGGAGGTCAGGAGTTCAAAATAAGTAAAAGCAAGTCCCTTTGTGGAGGCTTTAGGGGAGAGCCTATTTTCTGGCATTTTTCAACTTCCAGAGGCTGCTCGCACTTCCTGTCTCCTGACTCCTTTCCGATGTCAAAGTCAGCAGCGCCCGCCAAGTCTTTCTCACATTGCAGAATTCTGCTCTGTGCTTCTGTAGCCACATCTCCTTCTCCACATCTGACTCTTCTGCCTCCATTTTATACTTTTAAAGACCCTTGTGATTCTATAGAACCCACCTGCATAATTCAAGGTATCTCCTTATCTCCAGGGCAGAGGATGAGCAACATGAATGCCATCTGCAGCCTTACTGCCCCTTTGCCATGTCACAACATGTTGACAGATTCTGGAGATTAGAACTTGGATTATTTGGGGTGGAATATTATTCTGCCTGCCTTGCAGGAAGTCATCTCAACTGCAGCAGAAGTTGCCTAAATGTCTCCTAGTCCTCCTCCAAGTCCTCAGGAAGCGGGTGTCTATTACTGTGGCTGCTGGCCTGACCCTGTCCTGGTAGCTGATATCTACTCAATAATCCCTTCTGATAAAGAACTTTCTAGGCCTGTTTTTGCAAATGCGAGCTTAACTGGAACACGTAGCTATGCCCATTTCTTTCCCCAGTGTCTATGTGTGCCTTTGTGCTAAAACAGCAAGCAGAGTTGAGTGGTTACAACAGGGACTGTGTGTCCTCCAAAAGATACTTACTAGCAGGCCCTTGGAAAAAATAAAGTTTATTGACCCCTGCCATAGAGGGTTGCCCTGTTTCTGATTTATCCTCACTCCCACACTGTAGCCTTTTGTGGAACCTTACTGAAAGCCAAGTATGTGCACCAGGGCCTCTTCCCTTTGGTGGACTCTGAACTTTGCATTTTATTCCACCATCCCTTTTAGTCTGCCAAAAACTCTGACCAATTTTTCACCCTCTGGACCAGTGGTTCTCAACCTTCTTAATGCCACAATGTATTTTCATTGTTAAAAAGTGTCACAATCCACAGGTTGACACTCTGCTGCTCTAAACTGGTATGTCCAGAATTAACGATTGTATTCAAAAGGAAAGCAGGGCCGAATGGAGGATATGTTTCTTTAAAAGATCTTGGTTCCTGCAAATCCCTTCTGTTTTAAGTAGTTTTCCGAAGTCTTCACACACACAGTTTTTATCTTGCCAAGCATTTCTAGTTGTTTTCAGCAATAGGACTGATCCAAGCAACCTGGTCCACTATTACCAAAATAATGTGTTTGGGGGGGGGAGGGTTATTATTGAATCATAGCTGAGTAACTTAGTGTAATGAAGGGGTACAATGTGCTGGTTTCATATACAATCTGAAATATTTTCATCAAACTGTTTGACATAGCCATTATGGATTTTCTTAGTTATTGTATGAAGACATTTGTATTCTGCATTTAGTAAGTTTTGTCTGAACCTGTCTAAGATGCACCATAGGTGTGGCCCCACCATTTACCCTCCCTCCACACTTCCTCCCCCATACCCCCTCCCTCGCAACTTTCCCAATATTCTTATGCTATAATTGGGTTATAGCCTTCACTTGAAAGCTGTAAATAAGCTTCATATTAGGGCTGAGTACATTGGATACTTTTTCTTCCATTCTTGAGATACTTTGCTAAGAAGAATATGTTCCAGCTCCATCCATGTAAACACAAAAGAGGTAAAGTCTGCATCTTTATTTAAGTCTGCATAGTATTCCATGGTATACAAGTACCACAATTTATTAATCCATTTGTGGGTCGATGGGCATTTGGGTTTCTTCCACAACTTAGCAATTATGAATTGGGCTGCAATAAACATTCTGGTACAGATATCTTTATTATGATGTGATTTTTGGTCTTCAGGATATATACCCAATAAAGGAATTATAGGATCGAATGGCAGATCTAATTTTAGATCTCTAAGTATTCTCCAAATATCTTTCCAAAAGGGATGTATTAGTTTGCATTCCCACCAGCAATGTAGAAGTGTTCCCTTTTCTCCACATCCACGCCAACATCTCTGGTTTTGGGATTTTGTTATATGGGCTAATCTTACTGGGGTTAGATGATATCTCAAAGTAGTTTTTATTTGCATTTCTCTGATCATTAAGGATGGTGAGCATTTTTTCATGTGTCTGTAGACCATGCGCCTGTCTTCTTCAGAGAAGTTTCTCTTCAAGTCCTTTTCCCACCCTGAGATGGGATCACTTGCCCTTTTGTTGCCAATACGCTTGAGTTCTCTGTGTATTCTGGCTATTAAACCTTTGTCTAAGGCATAACCTGCAAATATTTTCTCCCATTCTGAGGGCTGTCTGCCTGCTACACTTGCTATGTTCTTAGCAGTGAAGAATCTTTTTAGTTTGATCAAGTCCCAGTA